>CM026397.1:84523218-84606562 GCA_014843695.1 Archivesica marissinica | reverse complement strand
ATGATCTGAATTGGAGAAACATATATTTAGTTCCGTTTACATGTACATTAGATACACGGCTACGAATATTTCAATACAAATATTTAATGCGTATTATACCAACAAACAGGTACCTTCTAAAATGTAAAATTGCTCCATCTAGTTTATGTGATTTTTGCAAAATGCATGATGAAACGTTGGACCATTTGTTCTGGGATTGCCATGCCTGTCAACATTTTTGGTCAAGATTGCGATCCTTTCTTGCTACAAATAATATTAACATTAACATTTGCCGGCAAACAATATCTTTTGGGATTCCACAATCTAATTTGAAAGATACATTGATCAACTTTATTATTTTTCTAGCTAAATATTTCATTTTCAAATGCAAACTTGATAAAACTCCTCCTTCTTTTATGCTTTTTTTAAAATATTTGAAGACCAGAAGGGACATTGAATATCAAATAGCATTTATGAAAAACAAGATAAACCAACATAACCGTAAATGGGCCCATTTGAGCATATGAGTTACTCTTTCTTTTAATTTAAATATTATTTATAATCATTTTATAAAACAGCGTTTGTATATATATCAGGGATTGTTTTCTTGTTTGAGTGTCTGTGTTCAACTGCTGAATACAGAGACTATTGGAAAATAATATATATTTATCCTTTTTCCTCTTCCTTCTGTGGACATCTTCTTAAGACTTTCTCTATTATATATATGTCTCTTTCAAATGCATGTCGCATATCAATGTACGATATCCAATAATATATGCATACATACTGTTTCTGAACATAGTAACTTTGAAAACATGTTATATTGATATTGTATTTTGAGATGTTTAGAAAATAAATAATAAAATAATTAAAAAAAAAAAAAAATTTAGATGCACAATTTCATTGTTTTATAGAAGAAGACATTTTATTTTCCAATTTGAACTAAATACTTCATCATTGTAACATTATTACATGTATTGTTATTGTTATGCACAGGGTATTGTATTGGAGACTGGTCTACTTCATCTACGAGTCTGCTGGTAATGCAGTCCAGAACCCTGAGACGACGGTGTGGCGCCCCTCCCATATATCATACAGAAGTACATATGGATTTGACTATCGGCTTGTCTCTATGGAAGATAATATATCGCTGTATTTGTATTCAGACCTTTTCTCTGTATGCACGAACACCAGCATCAGTAGAGAGACATCCAGTCTGCTGTCAGTTATTGAAACATACTGGAAGGTAACATTGAAAGGTGAGTATGGTCTTCATTGTGAGGATGGTTCACATGTATGAAAGGTACTCCTCTAGGACTCTAGAAATTGTTCACATGTATGAGTGGTGTCCCCTTTGGGCTCTAGTATGAGTGGGGTCCATTTGTGTTCTAGAAATGGTTCATATGTATGAGTGGTGTCCCATTTGGTTCTAGAAATAGTTCACATGTATGAGTCGTGTCCCCTTTGGGCTCTAGAAATGGTTCACATGTATGAGTGGTGTCCCCTTTGTGCTCTAGAAATGGTTCACAGGTATGAGAAGTGTCCCCTTTGGGCTCTATAAACAGTTCACACTAATACATTTTTCTAAGTCTCATTTGCTCCAAATTGAATGTGTTATCACACATCATATTGACTGGCCTCATGGTTAATATTATGGACTGACAATCACTTGGCCCTCCTCACATTTGGTAGTTTGATGCCTATTTGGATCAGATTGTTTACTGTAAGAGAGCTGTTCAGCAGACGTGTGTGTATCATCTATATCGCTATATGACAAAGCAGATGGGTGTGTGGTCCAGTGGTTAACACGTTGGACTTGGAACCCATGGGTTTGATCCCCGATCAGATGGGACAACAAACTGAGGTATCGTTAATCGAAGCTATACACCGAGCACGTAACAGAACCAAGGATGCTTCTGGTATTGAAGAGTCTTCTGTATCTAGCACCTCCGGGATGTGACCAGTGGACGACAATAAATTAATGTATTGAATTTATTTAAATCTTGAATAATTTCTCGCAGACACAGTTGGAAGATGGTGGGACAATGCTGAGATCAAAATAATTTCCCAGGAACCAGTATTTACTTCAAGGTAAACATCTTTGTATATCCTTTTCTGTTAGTAAGATTGGATATTGTGTTCTAGTTCATCTGCATAGCATGGCGGATGTGTAGCATGGTTTTCATACTATTATTAGGCAGTCACAAAATCTGGAACTGAGAGTGAATTTTCTTAGCTTCTTCACTATTTATCACAGAGCTATTAAACTTATAACACTTTTATGAGCCGCATTGGAGATATTATTAAGATGATGGGCAATAAATGTCACCAATTATGCCCCTTTAAAAAGAAATAATTTAATGCTGAATGACATGTTGCAATTCTCTACAAAGTTTTTATTGAATGCATAAACATTTCCATTACTCGTAAGTGCTATGGAATATTCCATTACTTGTTTGCTATTGAATATTCCATTACTCGTATGTGTTATGGAATATTCTATTACTCGTATTTGCTATGGAATATTCCATTACTTGTAGGTGCTACCGAATATTCCGTTATTTGCATGCTATGGAATATTCCATTACTCATATGTGCTATGGAATATTCCAATACTCGTATGCTACGGAATATTCCATTACTTGAATACTACGGAATATTCCATTACTTGTATGCTACGGAATATTCCATTATTACTCGTATGCTACAGAATATTCCATTACTCATATGGGCTATGGAATATTGCATTACTCGCATGCTATGGAATATTCCATTATTTGTATGCTACAGAATAGGCTATTAATCGTATGCTATGGAATAGTCCATTACGCGAATGTGCTATTGATTATTACATTACTCGTATGTGCTATGGAATATGCCAATACTCGTATGTGCTATGGAATATTCCATTACTCATGTGTGCTATGTAATATTCCATTACTCGTATGTGCTATGGAATATGCCAATACTCGTATGTGCTATGGAATATTCCATTACTCGTGTGTGCTATGTAATATTCCATTACTCGTATGCTATGGAATATTCCATTACTCCTATGTGTTATGGGATATTCCATTACTCATATGCTATGGAATAATTATATCATAGCTGTATGCTATGGAATATTCCATTACTAGTATGATATGGAATAATACATTACTCGTATGTTCTATGGAATATTCCATTACTCGTATGTGCAATGGAATATTCCATTACTCGTGTGTGCTATGTAATATTCCATTACTCGTATGCTATGGAATATTCCATTACTCCTATGTGCAATGGAATATTCCATTACTCGTATGTGCTATGGAATATTCCATAACTCGTATGATACCGAATAGGCCATTACTTGTATGCTATGGAATATTCCATTCCTCGTATGTGCTATGGAATATTCCGTTACTCATATGGTACGAAATATTTCATTACTCGTATGCTATAGAATATTCCATTACTCGTATGAATACTCGTATGCTATGGAATATTCTATTACTCGTATACTATGGAATAGTCCATTACTCATATAATATGGAATATTCCATTACTCATGTGTGCTATGTAATATTCCATTACTCGTATGCTATGGAATATTCCATTACTCCTATGTGTTATGGAATATTCCATTACTCATATGCTATGGAATAATTATATCATAGCTGTATGCTATGGAATATTCCATTACTAGTATGATATGGAATAATACATTACTCGTATGTTCTATGGAATATTCCATTACTCGTATGTGCAATGGAATATTCCATTACTCGTGTGTGCTATGTAATATTCCATTACTCGTATGCTATGGAATATTCCATTACTCCTATGCGCAATGGAATATTCCATTACTCGTATGTGCTATGGAATATTCCATAACTCGTATGATACCGAATAGGCCATTACTTGTATGCTATGGAATATTCCATTCCTCGTATGTGCTATGGAATATTCCGTTACTCATATGGTACGAAATATTTCATTACTCGTATGCTATAGAATATTCCATTACTCGTATGAATACTCGTATGCTATGGAATATTCTATTACTCGTATACTATGGAATAGTCCATTACTCATATAATATGGAATATTCCATTACTCATGTGTGCTATGTAATATTCCATTACTCGTATGCTATGGAATATTCCATTACTCCTATGTGTTATGGGATATTCCATTACTCATATGCTATGGAATAATTATATCATAGCTGTATGCTATGGAATATTCCATTACTAGTATGATATGGAATAATACATTACTCGTATGTTCTATGGAATATTCCATTACTCGTATGTGCAATGGAATATTCCATTACTCGTGTGTGCTATGTAATATTCCATTACTCGTATGCTATGGAATATTCCATTACTCCTATGTGCAATGGAATATTCCATTACTCGTATGTGCTATGGAATATTCCATAACTCGTATGATACCGAATAGGCCATTACTTGTATGCTATGGAATATTCCATTCCTCGTATGTGCTATGGAATATTCCATTACTCGTATGCTATTGAATATTCCATTACTCGTATGTGCTATGGAATATTCCGTTACTCATATGGTACGAAATATTTCATTACTCGTATGCTATAGAATATTCCATTACTCGTATGAATACTCGTATGCTATGGAATATTCCATTACTCGTATACTATGGAATAGTCCATTACTCATATAATATGGAATATTCCATTACTCGTAAGTGCTATGGAATATACCATTACTCGTTTGCGCTATGTAATATTCCATTACTCGTTTGATATGGAATATTCTATTAATCGTATGTTATTGAATATTCCATTACTCATATGCTATGGAATATTCCATTACTCATATGCTATTGATTATTCCATTACTCGTATGTGCTATGGAATATGCCCTTACTCGTAAGTGCTATGGAATATTCCATTACTCGTATGTGCTATGGAATATTCCATTACTCGTGTGTGCTATGGAATATTCCATTACTCGTATGTGCTATGGAATATTCCATTACTCGTGTGTGCTATGGAATATTCCATTACTCGTATGTGCTATGGAATATTCCATTACTCGTGTGTGCTATGGAATATTCCATTACTCGTAAGTGCTATGGAATATTCCATTACTCGTGTGTGCTATGGAATATTCCATTACTCGTAAGTGCTATGGAATATACCATTACTCGTTTGCGCTATGTAATATTCCATTACTCGTTTGATATGGAATATTCTATTAATCGTATGTTATTGAATATTCCATTACTCATATGCTATGGAATATTCCATTACGAGTATGCTATTGATTATTCCATTACTCGTATGTGCTATGGAATATGCCCTTACTCGTAAGTGCTATGGAATATTCCATTACTCGTATGTGCTATGGAATATTCCATTACTCGTGTGTGCTATGGAATATTCCATTACTCGTATGTGCTATGGAATATTCCATTACTCGTGTGTGCTATGGAATATTCCATTACTCGTAAGTGCTATGGAATATTCCATTACTCGTGTGTGCTATGGAATATTCCATTACTCGTATTTGCAATGGAATATGCCCTTACTCGTAAGTGCTATGGAATATTCCATTACTCGTATGTGCTATGGAATATTCCATTACTCGTGTGTGCTATGTAATATTCCATTACTCCTATGCTATAGAATATACCATTACTCGTTTGTGCTATGTAATATTCCATTACTCGTATGATATGGAATATTCTATTAATCGTATGTTCTATGGAATATTCCATTACTGATAAGTACTATGGAATATTCCATTACTCATATGTGCTATGGACAACTCCATTACTAGTATTTGCTGTGGAATATTCCATTACTCATATGCTATTGAATATGCCATTACTCGTATACTATAGAATATTCCATTACTCATATACTATAGAATATTCCATTACTCGTAAGTGCTATGGAATATTCCATTACTCGTGTGTGCTATGGAATATTCCATTACTCGTATTTGCAATGGAATATGCCCTTACTCGTAAGTGCTATGGAATATTCCATTACTCGTATGTGCTATGGAATATTCCATTACTCGTGTGTGCTATGTAATATTCCATTACTCCTATGCTATAGAATATACCATTACTCGTTTGTGCTATGTAATATTCCATTACTCGTATGATATGGAATATTCTATTAATCGTATGTTCTATGGAATATTCCATTACTGATAAGTACTATGGAATATTCCATTACTCATATGTGCTATGGACAACTCCATTACTAGTATTTGCTGTGGAATATTCCATTACTCATATGCTATTGAATATGCCATTACTCGTATACTATAGAATATTCCATTACTCATATACTATAGAATATTCCATTACTCGTAAGTGCTATGGAATATTCCATTACTCGTTTGCAATTGAATATTCCATTACACATATGATATTGAATATACCATTACTCGTATGTGCTATGGAATATTTCTTTACTCGTATGCTATGGAATATTCCATTACTCGTATGTGCTATGGGATATTTCTTTACTCGTATGCTATGGAATATTCAATTACTCGTATGTGCTATGGGATATTTCTTTACTCGTATGCTATGGTATATTCCATTACTCGTTTGCTATTGAATATTCCATTACTCGTAAGTGCTATTGAATATTCCATTACTCATATGTACTAGGGAATATTCCATTACTCATATGTACTAGGGAATATTCAATTACTCGTATGTGCTATGTGATATTTCTGTACTCGTATGCTACGGAATATTCCATTACTCGTATCGTATGGAATATTCCATCGCTCGTATACTATGGAATAGTCCATCACTCGTATGCTATATTATATTTCGGGTTTTACGCCTGCATCAGCACCATTTCGGGCTATATCGCCGGCTGGCAGTTTACTTAACAACACATTTCCTGGGCAGGCTCCAGCGGTTAATCAGTACTTGGGTGCACCAACCTCCGTAAGAGACTGCCATCTTTTTCATATAAATGAGACACGACCTGAGCGGGGCTCGAACCCGTGACCATCAGTGATGATAGGTTACAGTAGTATACGAGTATAGTCAGCTACCTTAACCACTCGACCACGGAGGCGGACTCGTTTGTGCTATGTAATATTCCATTACTCGTATGCTATAGAATATTCCATTACTTGTATGCTATAGAATATGCCATTACTAATATGCTACGAAATATTCCATTACTTGAATTCTACGGAATATTCCATTACTTGTATGCTATAGAATATTCCATTACTTGTATGATACGGAATTTTCCATTACTTTAATGCTACGGAATATTCCATTACTTGTATGCTATAGAATATTCCATTACTTGTATGATACGGAATTTTCCATTACTTTAATGCTACGGAATATTCCATTACTTGTATGCTATAGAATATGCCATTACTAATATGATACGGAATATTCCATTACTTGTACGCTATTGAATATTCCATTACTCGTATGCTATGGAATATTCCATTACTTGAATGCTACGGAATATTCCATTACTCGTATGCTATAGAATATTCCATTACTCGTATGCTATAGAATATTCCATTACTCGTATGCTATAGAATATTCCATTACTCATATGCTATTGAATATTCCATTATTCGTATGCTATTGAATATTCCATTACCCATATACTATGGAATAGTCCATTACTCCTATAATATGGAATATTCCATTACTCATATGCTATAGAATATTCCATTACTCGTATGCTATTGAATATTCCATTATTCGTATGCTATTGAATATTCCATTACCCATATACTATGGAATAGTCCATTACTCCTATAATATGGAATATTCCATTACTCGTATGCTATTGACTATTCCATTACTCATATACTATGGAATAGTCCATTACTCCTATAATATGGAATATTCCATTACTCGTATGCTATTGACTATTCCATTACTCGTATACTATGGAATAGTCCATTATTCGTATGCTATTGAATATTCCATTATTCGTATGCTATTGAATATTCCATTATTCGTATGCTATTGAATATTCCATTATTCGTATGCTATTGAATATTTCATTACTCGTATGCTATAGAATATTCCATTACTCGTATGCTATTGACTATTCCATTACTCGTATACTATGGAATAGTCCATTATTCGTATGCTATAGAATATTCCATTACGTGTATGCTATTGAATATTTCATTACTTTAATGCTATAGAATATGCCATTACTTGTATGCTATTGAATATTTCATTACTTTAATGCTATAGAATATGTCATTACTCGTATATGCTACGGAATATGCCATTACTCGTATATGCTACATAATATTCCATTACTTGTATGCTATTGAATATTTCATTACTTTAATGCTATAGAATATGCCATTACTTGTATGCTATTGAATATTTCATTACTTTAATGCTATAGAATATGTCATTACTCGTATGCTATAGAATATGCCATTACTTGTATGCTATTGAATATTTCATTACTTTAATGCTATTGAACATTCCATTACTCATATGCTATTGAATATGCCATTACATGTATGCTATTGAATATGCCATTACTCGTATGCTAAAGAATATTTAATTACTTGAATGCTACATAATATTTCATTACTCGTATATGCTACAGAATATTCCATTACTTGTATACTATGGAATAGTCCATTACTCCTATAATATGGAATATTCCATTACTTGTATGCTACAGAATATGCCATTACTAATATGCTACGAAATATTCCATTACTTGAATGCTACGGAATATTCCATTACTCGTATGCTATTGAATATTCCATTACTTGTATGATATTGAATATTCCATTACTTGAATGCTATAGAATATTCCATTACTCATATGCTATTGAATATTCCATTATTCGTATGCTATTGAATATTCCATTACCCATATACTATGGAATAGTACATTACTCCTATAGTATGGAATATTCCATTACTCGTATGCTATAGAATATTCCATTACTCGTATGCTATTGACTATTCTATTACTCGTATACTATGGAATAGTCCATTACTCCTATAATATGGAATATTCCATTACTTGTATGCTATTGACTATTCTATTACTCGTATACTATGGAATAGTCCATTACTCCTATAATATGGAATATTCCATTACTCGTATGCTATTGACTATTTCATTACTCGTATACCATGGAATAGTCCATTATTCGTATGCTATTGATTATTCCATTACTCGTATGCTATTGAACATTCCATTACTCGTATGCTATTGAATATGCCATAACTCATATGCTATGGAATATTTCATTACTCGTATATGCTACAGAATATTCCATTACTTGTATGCTATTGAATATTTCATTACTTTAATGCTATAGAATATGCCATTACTTGTATGCTATTGAATATTTCATTACTTTAATGCTATTGAACATTCCATTATTCGTATGCTATTGAATATGCCATCACTCGTATGCTATAGAATATTTCATTACTTGTATGCTACAGAATATTTCATTAATCGTATGCTACGGAATATTCCATTACTCGTATATGCTACAGAATATTCCATTACTTCAATGCTACGGAATATTCCATTAATTGTATGCTATAGAATATGCCATTACTTGAATGCTACGGAATATTCCATTACCCGTATGCTACGGAATATTCCATTACCCGTATGCTACGGAATATTCCATTACCCGTATGCTATAGAATATTCCATTACTCGTATGCTATGGAATAGTCTATTACTCCTATAATATGGAATATTCCATTACTCATATGCTATTGACTATTCCATTACTCATATTCTATGGAATATTCCATTACCCGTATGCTACGGAATATTCCATTACCCATATACTATGGAATATTCCATTACTCCTATAGTATGGAATATTCCATTATTCGTATGCTATTGACTATTCCATTACTCGTATACTATGGAATAGTCCATTACTCCTATAATATGGAATATTCCATTATTCGTATGCTATAGAATATTCCATTACTCGTATGCTATAGAATATTCCATTATTCGTATGCTATTGAATATTCCATTACTCGTATGCCATAGAATATTCCAATCCCCATATTCTATGGAATAGTCCATTACTCGTATGCTATTGACTATTCCATTACTCATATACTATGGAATAGTCCATTACTCCTATAATATGGAATATTCCATTACTCGTATGCTATTGACTATTCCATTACTCGTATACTATGGAATATTCCATTACTCGTATGCTATTGAATATTCCATTACTCGTATGCTATTGAATATTCCATTACTTGTATGCTATTGACTATTCCATTACTCATATACTATGGAATATTCCATTACTCGTATGCTATTGACTATTCCATTACTCCTATAATATGGAATATTCCATTACTCGTATGCTATTGACTATTCCATTACTCCTATAATATGGAATATTCCATTACTCGTATGCTATTGACTATTCCATTACTCGTATACTATGGAATATTCCATTACTCGTATGCTATTGAATATTCCATTACTCGTATGCTATTGAATATTACATTACTCGTATGCTATAGAATATTCCATTACTCGTATGCTATTGAATATTCCATTACTCGTATGCTATGGAATATTTCATTACTCGTATATGCTACGGAATATTCCATTACTTGTATGCTATTGAATATTTCATTATTTAATGCTATAGAATATGCCATTACTTGTATGCTATTGAATATTTCATTACTTTAATGCTATAGAATATGTCATTACTCGTATGCTATAGAATATGCCATTACATGTATGCTATTGAATATTTCATTACTTTAATGCTATTGAACATTCCATTATTCGTATGCTATTGAATATGCCATTACTCGTATGGTATAGAATATTTCATTACTTGTATGCTACAGAATATTTCATTAATCGTATGCTACGGAATATTCCATTACTCGTATATGCTACAGAATATTCCATTACTTGTATACTATGGAATAGTCCATTACTCCTATAATATGGAATATTCCATTACTTGTATGCTATAGAATATGCCATTACTAATATGCTACGAAATATTCCATTACTTGAATGCTACGGAATATTCCATTACTTGTATGCTAAAGAATATTCCATTACTTGTATGATACGAAATATTCCATTACTTTAATGCTACGGAATATTCCATTACTTGTATGCTATAGAATATGCCATTACTAATATGATACGGAATATTCCATTACTTGTATGCTATAGAATATGCCATTACTTGAATGCTACGGAATATTCCATTACTCGTATGCTATAGAATATTCCATTACCCGTATACTATGGAATAGTCCATTACTCCTATAATATGGAATATTCCATTACTCGTATGCTATAGAATATTACATTACTCAAATGCTTTGGAATAGTCCATTACTCCTATAATATGGAATATTCCATTATTCGTATGCTATCGAATATTCCATTACTCGTATGCTACGGAATATTCCATTACCCATATACTATGGAATAGTCCATTACTCCTATAATATGGAATATTCCATTACCCGTATGCTACGGAATATTCCATTACTCATATACTATGGAATAGTCCATTACTCCTATAATATGGAATATTCCATTACTCGTATGCTATTGACTATTCCATTACTCGTATACTATGGAATAGTCCATTACTCCTATAATATGGAATATTCCATTATTCGTATGCTATAGAATATTCCATTACTCGTATGCTGTTAAATATTCCATTATTCGTATGCTATCGAATATTCTATTACTCATATGCTATAGAATATTCCATTACTCGTATGCCATAGAATATTCCATTACCCGTATGCTACGGAATATTCCATTACCCATATACTATGGAATAGTCCATTACTCCTATAATATGGAATATTCCATTATTCGTATGCTATAGAATATTCCATTACTCGTATGCTATTGACTATTCCATTACTCGTATACTATGGAATAGTCCATTACTCCTATAATATGGAATATTCCATTATTCGTATGCTATAGAATATTCCATTACTCGTATGCTATTGACTATTCTATTACTCGTATACTATGGAATAGTCCATTACTCCTATAATATGGAATATTCCATTACTCGTATGCTATTGACTATTCTATTACTCGTATACTATGGAATAGTCCATTACTCCTATAATATGGAATATTCCATTATTCGTATGCTATAGAATATTCCATTACTCGTATGCTATTGAACATTCCATTACTCGTATGCTATGGAATATTTCATTACTCGTATGCTACAGAATATTCCATTACTTGTATGCTATTGAATATTTCATTACTTTAATGCTATTGAACATGCCATTACTCGTATGCTATTGAACATTCTATTACTCGTATGCTATAGAATATTCCATTACCCATATGCTATGGAATATTCCATTACTCCTATAATATGGAATATTCCATTACTCGTATGCTATGGAATATTCCATTATTCGTATGCTATTGACTATTCCATTACTCCTATAATATGGAATATTCCATTACTCGTATACTATGGAATAGTCCATTACTCCTATAATATGGAATATTCCATTATTCGTATGCTATAGAATATTACATTACTCGTATGCTATAGAATATTACATTACTCGTATGCTATATAATAGTCCATTACTCGTATGTCATAGAATATTCCATTACTCGTATGCTATAGAATATTCCATTTGTTTCAGTGGATGGGTATGGCATATTCACTATGTAATTTTCCACAACCACCATTTCATCAACTCGGCAACCTGGTCTACCTTGAACTCAACAGTCGTGCAGTCGCTGGTTCCAAGTGGAAGCAGGTTCAGCATTGTGAACTTGACTGGGGTGGACTTTGGTTACTTGTTCCATGTGTACATGAACGGCACCGTCTCTTGGCTGGACTACACCAAATTTGAATACGCTATTGAGCTGTACTGGACCAGATACTATGGAGGTAACACATATATTATTGCATATTACTCTACCTTTGTTCCATGTGAAAATGAATATTTATGGCACTATATGCTTTAAAACTGGAGGTAACCATCTCCGTGGCCTAGTGGTTAAGGTGCCTGCCTACAGAGCTCGGCGAATGTTCGTCAGCAATTACTTGTTTTGTAAATAGGGGTGCATGTATACCCGTAATAAACACTTTATCTTTTGCACAGTTTAGTGGCATGGCAGTAAGTATGATTTACTGAAATGTCTACAACAATCTGTCACTGTTGATATACATATATTTCGCTCTATTCCTTATTGTATGAATTCATGAAAATTACATCACTCTATTGTGTTTATCACTTTACACTGTATTAATTTGCTTTAGGTAATGGTTTGTATAGGAATGTATAGGGGTATGTACAGACTAGCATATGTAATGGTTTGTATAGATGAATCTACAGACTAGCATACGTAATAGTTTATATAGGGGAATGTACAGACTAGCATATGTAATGGTTTGTATAGGGGAATGTACAGACTAACATATGTAATGGTTTGTATAGGGGAATGTACAGACTAACATATGTAATGGTTTGTATAGGGGAATGTACAGACTAACATATGTAATGGTTTGTAAAGGGGAATGTACAGACTAGCATATGTAATGGTTTGTATAGGAGAGTATAGGGGTATGTACAGACTAGCATATGTAATGGTTTGTATAGGGGTATGTACAGACTAGCATATGTAATGGTTTGCATAGGGGTATGTACAGACTAGCATATGTAATGGTTTATATAGGGGTATGTACAGACAAACATATGCAATGGGTTTGTATAGGACTTATAGGGGTATGTACAGACTATCATATGTAATGGTTTGCATAGGACTGTATTGGTGAATGTACAGACTAGCATATGTAATGGTTTGCATAGGACTGTATTGGGGAATGTACAGACTAGCATATGTAATGGTTTGTATAGGACTGTATTGGGGAATGTACTGACTAGCATATGTAATGGTTTGTATTGGGGAATGTACAGACTAGCATATGTAATGGTTTATATAGGGGAATGTACAGACTAGCATATGTAATGGTTTGTATAGGGGAATGTACAGACTAGCATATGTAATGGTTTATATAGGGGAATGTACAGACTAACTTATGTAATGGTTTGTAGAGGACTGTATAGGGGTATGTACAGACTAGCATATGTAATGGTTTGCATAGGAGAGAATAGGGGTATGTACAGACTAGCATATGTAATGGTTTGTATAGGACTGTATAGGGGTATGTACAGACTAGCATATGTAATGGTTTGTATAGGACTGTAGCGGGGAATGTACAGACTAGCATATGTACTGGTTTGTATAGGACTGTAGCGGGGAATGTACAGACTAGCATATGTACTGGTTTGTATACGACTGTAGCAGGGAATGTACAGACTAGCATATGTAATCTTTGCATAGGACTGTAGCGGGGAATGTACAGACTAGCATATGTACTGGTTTGTATAGGACTGTAGCGGGGAATGTACAGACTAGCATATGTAATCTTTTGCATAGGACTGTAGCGGGGAATGTACAGACTAGCATATGTAATATTTAGTATAGAGGAATGTTCAGACTATCATATGTAATGGTTTGCATAGGACTGTAGCGGGGAAAGGACATAATAGCATATGTAATGGTTTGTATCGGAATACAGGGGAATGTACAGACTAGCATATGTAATGGTTTGCATATGGGTGTATAGGGGATGTACAGCCTAGCATATGCATGTAATGGTTTGTATAGAGGAATGTACATTCTAGCATATGGAATGGTTCTCATAGGACTGTAATGGGGAATGTTCAGACTACCACATGTAATGGTTTGCATATGGCTGAATAGGGGAATGCACAGACTAGCATATGTAATGGTTTGTATAGGAATGTATAGGTGAATGTACAGACTAGCATATGTAATGGTTTGCATAGGACTGTATTGGGGAATGTACAGACTACCATATGTAATGGTGTGTATGGGAATGTATAGGGGAATGTACAGACTAATATATGTAATGGTTTGTATAGGACTGTATAGGGGAATGTACAGACTAGCATATGTAATGGTGTGTATGGGAATGTACAGACTAACATATGTAATGGTTTGTATAGGGGAATGTACAGACTAACATATGTAATGGTTTGCATAGGACTGTATTGGGGAATGTACAGACTACCATATGTAATGATGTGTATGGGAATGAATAGGGGAATGTACAGACTAGCATATGTAATGGTTTGTATATGAATGTATATGGGGAATGTACAGAATAGTATGTATAATGGTTTGTATAGAACTGTATTGGGGAATGTACAGAATAGTATGTATAATGGTTTGTATAGGACTGTATTGGGGAATGTACAGAATAGTATGTATAATGATTTGTATAGGACTGTATTGGGGAATGTACATACTAGTATGTAAAATGGTTTGTATAGGACTGTATTGGGGAATGTACAGACTAGTATATATAATGGTTTGTATAGGACTGTATTGGGAAATGCACAGACTAGCATATGTAATGGTGTGTATGGGACTGTATAGGGGGAATGTTCAGAATAGCATATGTAATGGTTTGTATAGGACTGTATTGGGGAATGTACAGACTAGTATGTATAATGGTTTGCATAGGACTGTATAGGGGAATGTACAGACTAGTATGTATAATGGTTTGTATCGGACTGTATTGGGGAATGTACAGACTACTATATATAATGGTTTGTATAGGACGTATTGGGGAAAGTACAGACTAGTATGTATAATGGTTTGTATAGGACTGTATAGGGGAATGTACAGACTAGTATGTATAATGGTTTGTATAGGACTGTATAGGGGAATGTACAGACTAGTATGCATAATGTTTTGTATCGGACTGTATTGGGGAATGTACAGACTAGTATATATAATGGTTTGTATAGGACTGTATAGGGGAATGTACAGACTAGTATGTATAATGGTTTGTATAGGACTGTATAGGGGAATGTACAGACTAGTATGTATAATGGTTTGTATCGGACTGTATTGGGGAATGTACAGACTAGTATATATAATGGTTTGTATAGGACTGTATTGGGGAATGTACAGACTAGTATGTATAATGGTTTGTATAGGACTGTGTAGGGGAATGTACAGACTAGTATGTATAATGGTTTGTATCGGACTGTATTGGGGAATGTACAGACTAGTATATATAATGGTTTGTATAGGACTGTATTGGGGAAAGTACAGACTAGTATGTATAATGGTTTGTATAGGACTGTATTGGGGAATGTACATACTAGTATGTATAATGGTTTGTATAGGACTGTATTATGGAATGTGCAGACTAGTATGTATAATGGTTTGTATAGGACTGTATTAGGAATGTACAGACTAGTATGTATAATGGTTTGTATATGACTGTATTATGGAATGTACAGACTAGTATGTATAATGGTTTGTATCGGACTGTATTGGGGAATGTACAGACTAGTATGTATAATGGTTTGTATAGGACTGTATTGAGGAATGTACAGACTAGCATATCTAATGGTTTGTATAGGACTGTATTGGGGAATGTACAGACTAGTATGTATAATGGTTTGTATAGGACTGTATTGGGGAATGTACAGACTAGCATATGTGATGGTTTGCATAGGACTGTATAGTGGGAATGTTCAGAATAGCATACGTAATGGTTTGTATAGGACTGTATAGGGGAATGTTCAGAATAGCATATGTAATGGTTTGTATAGGACTGTATAGGGGAATGTACAGAATAGCATACATAATGGTTTGTATAGGACTGTATAGGGGAATGTAACACTTACTCTTTGGATATGGCACATTCTATTCACCTTATTCAATATGATACAACAAATAACTGGAGGTGAGCTGCAGTTGTTTATATTGGTTCCTATTTTGCGTTGTATCATGTTTTCGGAGTAAGACAATATCTTAGTATTTTTGTGCATATGTCAGTGTCCGAGATATGTGTGCATATTTGTTGTGCATGTTATTTGTGCATGTTAGTGGTACATGTTATTTGCTTCTATCTAACAGGCTGTGCTAAGTGTGTGAAGGTACATGTCATAAATCAGGAACAAGTGTACACAGATATTGGGTAAGCTTTTAAAAACCGTCGTTAGTAAATGGAGGTTATTGTTTATTGCTGTGTGTGTTAGTGTGTGTGGGTGTGCGTGCGTGCGTGCGTGCGTGCGTGTGTGTGTGCGTGCGTGCGTGCGTGCCTTTGTATTTATGAATGTATGTATGTATATATGTATGAATGTGGGTATTATCTGCCTATATATGTATATATGGCAGGGATATAAATGCTATATATGGTTATACATATTTGTGCATGTTTAGATGCCTGTGGATTTGTCATGGTATGTATGTGCCGTCAGCATACACAGATACCATGGCATATGGAAGATATAGGTTATTCCAATTACGGTATAGGTTTATCCATGATGTTTCCTGCGTACACGTTTACAGTTAGTGTAATATACAAGGATCCAAAGCGTGTTTGTTTCTAAATAATTTGTATGTCATTGATCTTTGTATTGTACATAATAAGATGGTAATCTACAGATCATTAATATTATAATAATAATTATAAAATAACTGGAAAGATACTCCAACAAATACTATTCTTAAAAACAACACATTGAAACTGCTAGGATATCACTTGTAGTTCATAAGTATTATTTATTTTATTAATATTTGATAGCATAATGAAATATAATTATGAATTCGGATTAGCTAAGACAAGTGCCAAACGTAAAACAACACAATATAAACTAGCATATCGAGTATTTAATTTATCACGACCTGAGACATTAATAAAGAAGATAGACATGGTAAATATACTAAATGGTGATTAAATTTTGTAGCTTTAGTGTTAGAGGATTGTCGTCGGTACAAAAATGGTTACATATGTTTGAATAGTTTAAGCAAAGTAAATTAAATTCGATATATGTTTTCTTCAAGAAACACACTATACTGACTCTAATAAAATAAGCTGGGAAAAGCAATAGGTAACCGAAATATATTGTAGTGGTGATAGTTCAAACAGTAAGGGTGTGGGATTCTTCATAAAACGAAACATAAATATAACATTCTTGAACATAAAGAAATTATTACTGGAAGATTAAATATATTGAAGCTTGAAATACTGGATACAGAATTGGTGTTAATTAATATTTATGGACCAAACAATGATGACGTTACCTTCTTTGATACATTGGATAAATTAATTATAGAAAATAGTGATGAAACACTTATTATTGGTGGAGATTTTAATAGGATATTAAACATAACATTAGACAAGAATAATGGCAGTATCAACAGAAATAAAAAATCTACAGAAAAACTACTTCATATTATCGAAAACAATGACTTGTATGATATATGGCGAAAGTCGCATCCAAATAAGAAGACATATACATGGTATTCTAACAATAGTCCTCCAATAATGTGCAGACTTGACTATTTCTTACTATCTTCAAACATTTTAAATACAATTACAAATTGTGATATAAAACCTGGATTTCGATCTGATCATTCAATTGTTACTAATAATCTTGATATAATAGAACTAAAAAGAGGTCTTGGAATGTTTAAAGTTAATAATAGTATTATTTTAAATACTGATTATCAATCAATTATTCGAAATGCAATATCGGAAGTAACTAATATTAATAAAGAAGCCAATCGTAATACTCTCTAGGAACTGATAAAAGGAAGAATCAGAGCTGAATCACTACAAATTTCAAATAGAATAAAGAAACAGAAAGACATAACTGAAAAGGAAAATATTAGAAAATACTAAATGTATAGAAACAGAACTAATGCTAAAACCAACAAATAATGAAACATTTGTAAACCTTAAAAATGAGAAGGTAAAATACAATAGACTTCAAGAAGATAAAATAAAAGTGATTTTAATGAGAACTAAAGCTGAATGGGTCGAAGGTGCAGAGAAAAACACAAACTATTTCTCAAATCTTGAGAAGAAAATAGCCGAAGAGATATCCATTAAACTAATGGAAATCAATGGAAACCTCGACTCGAACCAAACTAACATTAAATGATGCATACTTTCGTGATAAAAGTAATTTACTAAATAATGAAGATAAAAATAGTTGTGAAGGTAAAATAAATGTTCAATATATGAAAAACAATAAAAGCCCCGGAACCGATGGAATGTCAGTAGAACTGTATAAGATATTCTGGAATGATATCAAAACGTATCTAATAAATTCCCTATTCATTCGATATAAATAAATTAACGGAATTACAAAAGCAAAGTAATATCACATTACTACCTAAAAAGGATAATGATTTACATCTTGTTAGTAACTGGAGACCTATTTCGTTACTAAACGTCGATTATAAAGTATGTACCAAAGTTATTGCAAATCGTTTGAAAAATGTGTTACCAACAATCATTAGTAGTGACCAAACAGGTTTTTTTTAGAAAACAGATACTATGGAGAGAACATAAGAACTTTGCAAGAAGTTATTGAATATGCAAATCAAAACGATAACGAAGCGATATTATTCCTTGCAGATTTTCAAAAAACGTTTGATAGTCTGGACCATTCATTCATGTTTAAATGTCTAAAACACTTTAACTTTGGAGATGATATAATAAAATGGATACGGTTGTTTTACAAAGATGCAAACGCCTGGATCAATGGACATTCATCACCAGTTTTCAAAAAAAAAGGCGTTAGACAAGGTTGTCCTCTTTCTCCTTACTTATTTTTAATATGCTTGGAAATTCTATCTAGGGCAATAAACAAAAACAATAATATTAGAGGAATTGCATTATACAATACAGAAATAAAACAAACATTGTTTGCAGAAACAAAACAACCATTGTTTGCAAATGATGCTAGATATATATTGAAACATTAATAGAAACAATAGAAAATTTGGAAATGTCTCGGGTCTCAAATTAAATATTAAGAAATGTACAGCTTTAAAAATAGGTTCACTAAAGACAGCCAACATTTGACGGAGAAACATTTTTCATGGTCTTCCACGACTGCTTCAACACTTGGAATCACATTTACAAACAAGTTCAGAAACGCAATTGAAATAAATTTAAATCCCAAAACAGCAGCATTAAAACATTGTCTAAATAAGTGGAAATGTTGGAAGCTAACACAGATTGGCAAAATAACAGTTCTAAAAACATATGCCTTTCCTAAACTTGTTTATCCCCTTACCGTTCCAAACAACCCTAATGCAGTATTCTCAAGGATATTAACAACATACTGTTTGATTGTTTATGGGATTCCGGACAAAAACCGGACAAAATTGCTCGAAACACTATAATACAGGATTATACGAATGGTGGACTGAGAATGATAGATATAGAATAGTTTATAACTTCTTTGAACATAAATTGGATTAAACGTTTGTTAAACACTAGTAATGCAAAATGGAAACACATATATAGTTTAGTTTATTTTATTAAATTCCAATAGGCTGTCAAGCCCATGAGGACATATATACATAGTATAGCTATTAGCGAACAGTGCAAACATAAAGCATACATTTTATACAAATGAGCTCCCACAGCCATTTATATTTATATCTATGTGTAAATACATGTAATATTTATCTGATATGTGTCTTATAATTAAAGCAAAATAGTTCTTTATTTCTAACAAGTAGAAGGTCAAAAGACACAACAAAACACAAAACCAAACATACAAAATTGAAGTTGTTGCAAAGTTGTATAACATGGCCGAGTAGTAAACCCTTCGTAACCATATTCATTGCTAAATGTTAAATATTATAAATTTAAATTTTACATGTGGTCTTATTTGTAAATCAGAACGCATCCATTTATTTAATTCAGAGCGGCTTTGTAGATTAATATTACATGACATATACATAGATTAATTAATTAAATTCCATTCAACTTTCCAATCACATGAGAACACACATAATATAACATAAATAGTATATAAGCTAGCACAAACATATAGAAAACATACGCATTTATAACTGTGCTTAATTGCTATTTTCTCCCAATCATAGCGAAAATAATTCTCCATTTTTATCTTAATCGTAATGATAAATGCCATCTCAAGATCAAAATTTTGCACTCCATATGCACATTCTGAATACTAAGCTACAACGCTATTCCACCATCAGTCTATCTTGTTCGAAAGCGAAGATAACAAGATTCGGCCAGTGGATAACAAGTATACATATACAGCATTATTATATGTATTACATACCTCGGCTATATAACAAATTATTAAATACATTTTTCAATAGTATATAGCATCACAAGTATACCTGTACAACATTATCATATATAGTATACACCTATATAACGTTTTAAATATGTATAATACATAGCATCATTTGTACTCAAAGCAAAAGCATAATTGTAATTCAACTAACTTCTACACATGACTGTATTTCTAATTATGAATGCCTTATAAATATACAGACCTAAATTTCGTATTTCCTGCTTATTTACTGAGTTCATGAGTTCAGAAAATTTTAACATATTCGGTCTGATCCAGTATTTTCTAGATATATACAAGTTTCTAATATTAGCATACATATTACACTCAATGATAAAATGGTACTCATCTTCAATTATATTACAGGTTAAACATTTTCTTTCGGACACAGGTGTCCGTACAGGCCTAGACCACCTGCCGGCCTCTATTTGTAACCTATGTGACGACATTCTTAAACGGGATAATGATTGACACAATTTATTAACATTAAAACACTCTAAATATGGTTGGAATCTAAAACATGATATATTCCTATAAAACAATGCTCTACTAGAATTAGCCAATCTTGCATTCCAGTTCTGTATAAATTGGTCATTTAATCTTTGTTTTACACTATTAAGGAACATATCCACATTTCCAACGCCTTGGTATAACCAAGCATCCACAAAACCAAGTGAACATAGTAAATCTTTCAAAAGCGTACACCAATTACTTTTATTCGGATATGACTCCATATCATTTCTCAGTAATTGATATACTATAAATACATATTTATTGTCCCTTAGTTGCAAAATTCTTAACCAATATTTTATTATTTGAAACATTTGTATAGTTTTGTATGATGTACGTCCTAGTTCACCATATACAAAATCATTTTGCGTAGTCTTTTTAACTCCTAACAACTTTTTGCAAAACTGCATATGTACCTTTTCAATTGACAAATCATTAGCAAAACCTACTACTTCACAACAATAATTCAGAATAGGCGCCACTAATTTATCAAACTATTCTATCCTGTCTTTAGGCGGTATGTAGGTAAACTTATACAAATACTTGTTTAATTGAAACATGGCTTTCTGTGCTTGGCCTGATAAAGTGTTCTGTGCATTGCTAAGACTCCCACCAGTCGTAAATACTATGCCTACATAACAACATTTATTGGCTATATCAATTTGCTGACCATCATAATAAAACACAGTATTTCTTGGGATTGAACCACCTTTCTTAAAGACCATTACCTTTGTTTTGGCTACATTAACCTTCAGTTTCCAAATACTACAATATTCATACAGTAAATCAATACTCCGTTGTAGTTCTTCCGCTGAATTTGCAAATATAACAATGTCATCAGCATATAGAAGCATAAATATCTTAAACATGTTAACATCTATTCCACTAGTAGTATTATGAATGTATACATCTTCTAAATCATTAATAAACATAGAAAATAAAAAAAGGGGATACACACTCTCCTTGTCGGACACCGAGTAAGCACGTGTACTCTTCACTTAATGTATTACATTGCTTAACTCTAGACTTAACTGATTCATACATCGATTTAACTATATCTAATATATTTCCGCTAAGTCCTAGTTGTATCAACTTATACCATAACTGTTCACGAACTACATAATCAAATGCCTTTGTGTAATCAACAAACAGTGTATATAAATGTCTCCCCTGGTTTAGAACATGTGATATTAAACCATTTAATACAAATACATTATCTACGGTACTCATGTTTGATCTAAACCCTGCCTGGGCCTCAATGTATACACTGTAATTCTAAGCCCAACATTTCAACCTATTGTTAACAATACGAGTAAAAAGTTTTCCTAAGCTGCTTAATAACGTAATACCACGGTAATTATCCACATTATTAATACTACCTTTCTTATGTAACGGTATGACATATCCATCAGACCATCTATCTGGAAAATAACCCATTTCAAATATGTTATTGAACAAAGAATGCAATACAGGTACCAATACATCTTTACCTGTAACAAAAAATTCATTTAACAGTAAATCTTGTCCACCTGATCTATTGCATTTTAATTGTTTTATTGCTAAATTAATTTCTTCAGCCGATATCTGAATATTCAATTCTTGGAACATAACATTCAATTCATTATTTTCATATCTGTCGATAAAATGTAATATATTTTCATTCGGTGTAAAACATCTATCTTCTGGATTATTAATAGCTCTAAAATACGTTTCAAATGTTGACAATGGTATATTTGATTGTTTAATACCCACAGTTTCCTTTAACATTTCCCAATACACACGTGCGTTTTTATGTCTAGTATTTAACAGTTTTTTAGTTTTCTCTTTATCATAATCATATCTGCACTTTCTAATTATGGATTTATAGTCAGACCTCGCTTTCACCATCTTAATTCTATTAATGTCATTTTTACATGCTCTATATGTGTTTAAACATTTAAAAAATACATGTTTCTTTTCAAAACAATTCTCGTTAAACCACGGTTGTGTATTTTCAAAATATGTAGTATTTGTATAATTGTTGTTTATATTTTTAAGAAAAGGAGACGCAACATTGCTAAGAACATTTTCAAATTTCAATATACATCTGTCAATATCTTGACACGTAATACCCGAGTTAATATTATTTATTAACTCATTCAGGGGAACTAAACAGTCCCTATTATTTAAATTGTCAATAAAATCATTTTTTAGTTCTGGCTTCCATACATACTTATAATCTATATAATCAGGCTCATGTTGTACCGGTTCATCACTAACATTTGCTGAAATGTTGTGAAATACAAATGAAACGGTCATCAGACAATGGTCAGATACAATATTCGGATCGTCAACGTGAAAAATATCAATATTTTGAAACATTTCACCTTTGCACAATAAATAATCTACAACACTACAGCCCCTACTAGTTACACACATGTATTTTCCTAAATTCATATCACTCCCCTTCCTCCCGTTTACAATTCTGAAACCTGTTTGTTTACAAAAATCCAATAACAAGCGTCCATTATTATTTACATGACCCTGATCTTCAGAAATTCTATTCATTTCATTATCTGTCTTGTACCCATCGGGCAATATATCTGCACTACCAATATTAAAATTATCACTTTCTACAAAATCTGGCAGCGTCGATGTTCGAGAATTAAAATCGCCAAAAATCGAAAAATAACCTTCATTGTTTGACACAGTTTCTGTATATATAACCGAGTCTACCAGCCTATCAAAAATATTATTTTCTGTCAATGAATGCCTACTACTATTGTCCGGCACAACGTAACAAAGACCGATATTAACGTCTTTTTTCAAAGCCAACTTATTTGCAGCTAACTTTATCCAAATAATATCATCTTCTGAAGTGGAAATCAAATTACCTTCTGAAACAAACACATTTTTGATATATATAATAATGCCACCGGAATTTCGTTTTGATGAACTTTTTACTATAGTTCTGTGTAATACATAGCACTCAAAACCATCTACGTATAAATTATATATAATAAGCAGCTAGAATCCTCCGGAGGAACACTTTTATTTAGAAGCAATATAAATGAAAAAACATGCGAAAACTTAAATATAAAATCAGGCTTTCTAAAGGAAATGATACAATCATGGTCAAAAGCCAATTTTGATAAAAATAAAATATCCATCTCTAAACAATTGTTATGGAATAATGAAAACATTAAGGATTCAAGAAAGAAAACCTTCTTTTATAATGATTGGTTTAATTAATGGAGTGCAATTCATTGAACATGTGTACGATTTTCGAAATAAAACGTTTTACAATTTTTAAGTTTTTTCCAGACTTTATAATGCAAAAACCAGAGATTACCTTAAATACCATACATTAATAAACAATATACCAAAGAAATGGAAAGATGATATGAAAACTGAAAATATGATGCATAACCCACCAGCGCTATTACTTGATAAAATTCACACAATAAAGAAAGTGAATACATTTATTTATGATATTTGATAAAACAAAGAACACCCGCAAAAAGGAAAAATCACTGCAAATGGGAATATGAAATTGAATATTTTAATACAAACTGGGATGACATATACACAAATTATTCTAATTATACAATTGACACAAAATTACGTGCATTACAATACAAATACATAATGAGAATTATACCTAACAACTCGTTTCTGTTCAAATGTAAAATCATAGCTTCCAATCTATGCCAATGTTGTAACATGTATACTGATACAAATATACATATGTTTTGGAACTGTATTATAGTACAAGCATTTTGGACAGACTTACAGAACTTTCTGAGCAATATATTTAACAATGTGTCAAATGAAACGTATACAAATATTTCGTTTCTAAACTTTACTTCCGACAGTAAAAGAATCGCAGAAAATATTAATTATATTATCTTGCTAGCAAAATATATCATTTTCAAATGTAAACCTGCAAGCTGATTACCAACGTTGATAGATTTTAGACCATACGTTTTATGGAAACTAAATATAGAGGAGACCATTTCATTTATGAACGGAAGCAATCGTAAATTTGAAACCCAATGGAGAGATTTTCTCAATTTCACTAACACTACTAGTGAACATGCCTAGTTTTAACTTATGTTGTTGTTTTAACACAAAAATAAAATTCATTTGACAATTGTTAAAATCCAAATTCAGTCTCGTTGAACAACGCTTTATTGGTGGAATAGTTAGTCTCAAGCTTATTTATTAAAAATCAAACTTTTGTACATTTTTGTACAATTGTTATTTGTGCATATAGCTATGTACAATTGTTTGAATAAAAAACATCGAAATTCCAAGAAATAAAAAATAATGTATTTAGGGTCAACACCCATGCGTAATACCTCACGTTTGTCAAAAATAAGAACAGTTCTAGCACAGATGTACTGTTATATCTCACTTTTGTGCCTATTTAGTTCTAGATTGATCTGATTTAAATTACATGTAAGCGACAGTATCACACGTTTAGCATATACTCCAATAACAAACAAATGCCAATTCAGGAGTGTGGCTGATCTACTTACACCTTTGAGAGATTGTAAACCACAAAAACACGTGTTTAGTGATTGAAAGTTAGTGTTCAAATTATTTCAAATAATTTGTAGCATGCGTGAATAAAAATACTGTTTTTGGCTTTATTAGATGAAACTCGCTTTAATGACCATTATTATTGTTTTTATTGTTATTATTATAGTGTGTAGAATTCTATTTTGATGAATTTAGTCTTAATTTCGTTTGACTCTCTCCATTCCTCCATTCCTCCATTCCTCCATTCCTCCATTCCACCATTTCTCCATTCCTCCATTTCTCCGTTACAAATCAGAATAGCAAAGACATTTATGTGCATAATGTGGTCCTTGTTGACAAGTGGTCTCTGTTTGGAGGTAGAAAGGTATTGGTAAGAACTTGATGGCAGATGTTAGAGTGGTCTCTAAACACGGGAAGTCCTTAATCAGAAGTTGTCGTTAACAGTTTGACTGTACAATTAAACAGTCACCTTTCATAGGCAGCCGATCTAAGCTGCTCCCTTGGCTGGCTGCTTAAAATAGATAACATCATGGTGTGTTGTGTTGCATTGTCCGCCTCCATGGTCGAGTGGTTAAGATCGCTGACTTATCTATATACAACTGTAAGCTATCATAGCTGATATTCACAGGTTTGAGCCCCACTCGGACCGTGTCTCTTTATATGAAAAAGTTGGCAGTTTCTTATGGATGTTGGTGCACCAAGTACTGGTTAACCACTGGAGTCTACCCAGGAATGGGGTTCTGTGGTAAACTGCCAGTCGCTCATATGGGCAACCGGAAGCGACGTTAATTAAACTTAAAAAAAGAAATATCTTGTTGTGTATTACAGAACTTCGTATTGGCGACTCGGCTTCCAAGTCTTCGTGAATGGCACTTTGATAAATCCAACCAGAGTTGCTCCCCTTAACTACACAGGACTGTCTCTATATATAAACATCCAAGGATTATACAGTGTATCCCATGGAGTGAGTTACGGTGTGATACTGATCCCATTGTCCTACTACAACTGGTTATACACCATGGAATGGATTCCACACTGGCAGTATGAATCATTCAGGCTTCACCTTGTACAATTCTACCAGCAACTATACCCAGGTATTTATATAGAATGTGTAAAAACTATAGTCACTTTAACCTTTTATTCCACAACAGACGAGGACAGTTACTCATTTGATATCCATACTGCTGATAAGCAATAGGCATATTGTACTTCATACACCATAATCAATATATATGGGAATAGATAACGGAATAGATAACGGAATAGATAACGGAATAGATAACGGAATAGATAACGGAATAAATAACGGAATAAATAATGGAATAGATAACAGTATAGATAACGGAATAGATAACGGAATATATAACGGAATATATAACGGAATAGAAAACGGAATAGATAACGAATAGATAACGGAATAGATAACGGAATAGATAACGGAATATATAACGGAATAGATAACGGAATAGATAACGGAATAGATTACGGAATAGATAACGGAATAGATAACGGAATAGATAACGGAATATATTACGGAATAGATAACGGAATAGATCACGGAATAGATAACGGAATAGATAACGGTGTGGAACGTCAGCTATATGTATGGCATTAATGTATGGCATTAATGTATGGCATGAATGTATGGCATTAATGTATGGCATGAATGTATGGCATTAATGTGTTATGTGCAGTAAAAGCAATAACATTATTTACATATTAATTTATCATGGTGTAGTAGTTGTGTGTAAGGCACCTACAATTAGATCTAGATTGCGTTACTTCTTAGTAAAGCATGATTTCTCATCTTACAAAGTCTTTGCTTGTGCATGCAGAAGTACCTACAGAGTGTTTAGCCCAGTCCCACCTAGAAGCAGCTAATTGTATGCTTGAAGCTGAATTTGAGAAGTTGACATCTTGTGGACTGCTGGCAGATCACGTGTCTAGTTGTTTAACATGTTGAACTGCAATTCCAGGTGTCCGCAAGCCTAATCCCCGTCCACATAATAATAATAATTTATTAACAGTTTTTCAGATGAGACTATAGACCAAGATCTCATGTATCGGTGATATACACCAGGCATGTAAAAGAATTATGGATACTTCTGGAATGTTATGCTATCATCCAGAAAAGAAAATGACAAAATGTATTTATGGAGGTGTTGCATCGGTTGTGTGGACTATGATAAAACATGATTGTAGCTTATAATAGAAATCTGAAAATATATTCCTAGCCTGGTCATTATAGATCTCCCATCTCATGCATCTCATTGATGCGGTTGTAAATTTCAGATAAATCTCAGATTCAAAAAGTTCTATTATCTTAGGGCCTAGTCTGTGTCGGTGTGATTTTGCATACAAAATACAGATATTAAATCAAAATCAGAAAGCAGGGTGGCACATATGTAATATTCATGTACATACAGTCAAACCTGTGTTAGTGGTCACCTCCATTAAGCAGTCAATCTGTATCAGTTTCCAGATTCCCAATATATTGTTTATTATACATTTGCCCTCTATTGAGCGGCCACTTTCTGTGATTCCCTTGGCTACTTAAAACATGTGTGAATGTATACATACGCGTGCAACATGACAACAATGATAGTGTGATACATGTAACTGTACACCTACATGTGTTCTTCTATTATAGGTTCCAGTATTGAAGTTGGCTTGCTCAATCAGAGACAGTTCTTGTCAACTGTTGGGTAAATGTAGAATTTGTTTATCAGATTATACCATTTTCTATTTTTATATAAGTGTAAAGGTGGTAAAATAATTTTAGTCAGTGACTGTGTTCTGTAATGTAATATAGCAAAGATATATATGTTTGGTTTTCTCGACTCTGCCTATAATGTTCGTCCCTATCCAAATTGTGGGAGGCAATTCGGATCAAATGCTATTTATATATGTCACATTGAGGATGTTTTACATGTCTATAAATGTTTTCATGGACCATTTTTTACCAACACCCACCTCAATGATGAAACCCCTAATAAACTACCCTACCATACTGAAAGCTCCAGAATGTGTGATCGAAAATAGTAAGTTTTGTTCATAGTATTAAGCTATGTGTATTTCACAATGATTGCGAAACTAGCATTAACAACTTGTATTAATGACTGTCATTGGCGCAGATGAAAGCATAAAGGTGGTCGTTGTGTGGGTGGAAACCGGAGTACCCGTAGAAAACCCACCTGTCCGATATGGTGGCTACTGTACCATCTCCCATACGTCCCGGTCCGAGGATTGAATCCATGTTACATTGGTGAGAAGCGAGCCTGCTACCACTGCGCTAATCGACAGCCCTTTTTGTAGCTTTTGTTTGGCATTAGCACACAATTCTATGTATGAAAACACAGAGATCTGCAATATTATTTCTGCATGAATTTGAAGGCGTGTCTTGTGTTGTTCTTGTAATAATGCCTATTTACAGGTACACAATATGGGGATTACCGTATTACGTGAGAGTAGATGGTATACTGATGTCTCCGATGCTGCTAAAGCCCATAGACTGGTCAATGTTCGCACACACCCTGGGCGTGTCCACGGTACAGAACAACATGTATACCAGTCTGACAGATGTACATGTTATTGACACCAGTCTATTACTGTCCATGTATATACAGTATAAGACATCGACAGCCCTTTACCATGACGTAGAACTTGTCCTGGAACATGCATGGATAAAACAACATCCAGGTTAATTAATTTCGTTTCTTATCACCGACTAAACGACTTTACATGTTTACATTTATGCTTATACAGTCCAATGTTGAAGTTCATGGGACACATTTCCCTTATTGTTCAAGCCCTACTGGAGGCCTGGTTATTTAGAGTTGTATAGCTATTCCTTGCTAAAAGCCAATGGTTCTACCTGGGTACTCACCCTAATTTCGATGGTCACATGGTTGTCGAGCAGATAAGCTGTCGAATTGTCAAGCTGTTAAGTTGTAAATATGTTGAGTTGTGGAGCTGTGAAGTTGCTGTGAGTTGATATGCTGTTGTGTTAATGAACACGAGGTTGTCTTCACATGTGCAACAATTCATTGTGTCTGTTTCTGAGCAATGAAAGATAGAAGAAAACAGAACATTCAAAGATAGTGAGGTGGTTGTTGTTGGTCTGTAGTCATTTGAAACACTCCTCTGTATGTATTTCTAGGAATTAATAATTTCATCAAAATTCTGTCTGTATTTTACGAACCTCCTAGATGCAATGTATGATGTGTGAATTAGCATTATTATGTATTATGCATTTATTGTTGTTTAATATTTCAGAATTCAAGACATCAAGCGTGAAAGTGCATATCAAAGGACAAGAAGAAACTGTTGATGTTCATGGGTAACTATGTATTCAGTGATTAACTACAGCAGCTTTGCACACATATAATATATGTAATAATAATTCTTAGAATCACCCAAGTTGAATACTTTATGTGCATGTTGGGAAAGTGGTTACCTCCCTGGAATATCAGTCAAGTTGTATTAGGATAGATCATACCACAAGACTAGAACAAGCCATCATTAGGATAGGTCATACCACAAGACTAGAACACGCCATCATTAGGATAGGTCATACCACAAGACTAGAACACGCCATCATTAGGATAGGTCATACCACAAGACTAGAACACGCCATCATTAGGATATATCATACCACAAGACTAGAACACGCCATCATTAGGATAGGTCATACCACAAGACTAGAACACGCCATCATTAGGATAGATCATACCACAAGACTAGAACACGCCATCATTAGGATAGGTCATACCACAAGACTAGAACACGCCATCATTAGGATAGGTCATACCACAAGACTAGAACACGCCATCATTAGGATAGATCATACCACAAGACTAGAACACGCCATCATTAGGATAGGTCATACCACAAGACTAGAACACGCCATCATTAGGATAGGTCATACCACAAGACTAGAACACGCCATCATTAGGATAGATCATACCACAAGACTAGAACACGCCATCATTAGGATAGGTCATACCACAAGACTAGAACACGCCATCATTAGGATAGGTCATACCACAAGACTAGAACACGCCATCATTAGGATAGATCATACCACAAGACTAGAACACGCCATCATTAGGATAGGTCATACCACAAGACTAGAACACGCCATCATTAGGATAGGTCATACCACAAGACTAGAACACGCCATCATTTACATATCATATTAAGACTTGCACATGTCAAAGTACTTCGCTTCTACCAATAGTTCGCACCCTAATAATGTATGGTCCCTATGCATATATACTGATTGGAGCATGAGTCCCACCTGTTTAGTTTAATCAGATAGTTGTTTGTTATTTTACATATATATTACCTACAGTCAAACCTGTGTTAAGCAACTAGCCAAGGGAATCACAAAAGGTGGCTGTTTAGCACAAGTGGCTGCTTAATAGAGGGAAACTGTGTAATATGACAACATATTGGGAATTTGGAAACTGGCTGATTAATACATGTTGGCTGCTTAATAGAGGTAACCACTAACACAGGTTTGACTGTATAAGATATATTCGTTATATGTGTCGCGATACGAACTTAGTCACCAATGTGGAGATTATGAGTCAATGAGTCTGTAGAGCATCGCCGCACTATCCTTGTAAGGAATTGTCCCGGGTTCGAGCCCTGGGTTGGCTGCAATGTTCTTACCCTGTTACATATGATAAAATGTGTTAGGCAACACGTTCTAGTAACATTTGTACTGCCTTCATCAAAATGTGTTAGGCAACACGTTCTAGTAACATTGGTACTGCCCTCATCAAAATGTGTTAGGCAACACGTTCTAGGAACATTGGTACTGCCCTCATCAAAATGTGTTAGGCAACACGTTCTAGTAACATTGGTACTGCCCTCATCAAAATGTGTTAGGCAACACGTCCTAGCAACATTGTTACTGCCTTCATCAAAGTGTGTTAGGCAACACGTCCTAGCAACATTGTTACTGCCTTCATCAAAATGTGTTAGGCAACACGTCCTAGCAACATTGTTACTGCCTTCATCAAAGTGTGTTAGGCAACACGTCCTAGCAACATTGTTACTGCCTTCATCAAAATGTGTTAGGCAACACGTTCTTGTCTGTCAGGAGTTGCTCCCTCTAAGCATTTATATTATTGTATTAAATGGCGCACTAATATTCTTCCTTAGAATATAAACAGATCAGTTAACATGTTGGACCGTAAATCCAGGGTTCCCGAGTTTGGTACATTGATATAAGGTAGATTTATCTAAGGGACATTGAACTAATGTACATTGAACTAATATACATTGATCTAAGGTACATTGATATAAGGTACATTGATCTAAGGTACTTTTATCCAAGGTACATTTATCTAAGGTATATTGATCTAAGGTACATTGATCTAAGGTATATTGATCTACGGTACATTGATCTAAGATGAACTAAGGTACGTTGATCTAAGGTATATTGATCTAAGGTACGTTGATCTAAGGTATATTGATCTACGGTACATTGATCTAAGGTGAACTAAGGTACGTTGATCTAAGGTATATTGATCTAAGGTACGTTGATCTAAGGTATATTGATCTACGGTACATTGATCTAAGGTGAACTAAGGTACGTTGATCTAAGGTATATTGATCTTAGGTACGTTGATCTAAGGTATATTGATCTTAGGTACGTTGATATATGGTATATTGATCTTAGGTACGTTGATCTAAGGTATATTGATCTAAGGTACGTTGATCTAAGGTACAATGATCTTAGGTACATTGATATATGGTATATTTATCTCAGTTATCTATGGTACATTTTTCTAAGGTACATTGAGCTACGGTGAACTAAGGTACATTGATATATGGTACATTGATCTAAGGTACATTGATATAAGGTACATTGATCTAAGGTGAACTAAGGTACATTGATCTAAATGTAAATTGATCTAAGGTGAACTAAGGTACATTGATCTAAGGTACATTGATCTAAGGTACATTGATCTAAGGTACATTGATCTAAGGTACATTGATCTAAGGTACATTGATCTAAGGTACATTGATCTAAGGTGAACTAAGGTACATTGATCTAAGGTTTATTGGTCTAAGGTAGTGTCTGTTTGTATTTGTATTACTTGTACCATATTATATTGATTGTATGTTTTGTGATGCAGGCGTTCAGCATGGCATTTGTTGTATACACTGACGGTTGATGGGAAACCATTGGACAAGTTGAGTGGGTCTACTCTAGACCAGGACCTACTCAAGGCGGAACTTAATGCAACAATGGCTACTAGATCAACTATACAGGTGTAGTACATGTACTTCTAGGCGACATTGTGGCCATGTAGTTATGGTTGTTTACATCAAATCACTAACCTGACTGTAGTTTCGAATCCCACAAGCAGAGTCGGATTCTTTCATATGAGGAAGTTATCCAGCTTATTTTCGGAAGGTGTGTGGTTGTATCCGAGTACTCATTAGAAGTGCACCTGGGAGCTTACTCCCCCATATAAAGCTGGAATGTTGCTATATAACCGTAGCTGTTCCCCATTAAAAGACGTGAATCGGTCATGTTGGAGCCAAAGCCTCATTGGATGAGTGCAACCGTTGGTCCCTCGCTGACAGAGCTGCCGGGTGACACACGTATATAAACACTGACGTGCCTCTGTGCTGGCACACCTATATAAACACTGACGTCCCTCTGGGGGTGCTCTCCTAAATAAACACTGACGTGCCTCTGGGCAGGCACACCTGTATAAACACTGACGTGTCTCTGGGCGGGCACATCTATATAAACATTGACGTGCCTCTGGGAGGGCACACCTATATAAAAATTGACGTGCTTCTGGGCGGACACACCTATATAAACACTGACATGTCTCTGGGTGGGCACATCTATATAAACACTGCTGTAGCTCTGGGCGAGCACACCTATATAAACACTGACGTGCCTCTGGGCGGGCACACCTATATAAACACTGACGTGTCTCTGGGTGGGCACATCTATATAAACACTGCTGTAGCTCTGGGCGGGCACACCTATATAAACACTGACGTGCCTCTGGGCGGGCACACCTATATAAAAACTGACGTGCCTCTGGGCGGGCACACCTATATAAACATTGACGTGCTTCTGGGCGGACACACCTATATAAACACTGATGTGCCTATGGGCGGGCACACCTATATAAACATTGACGTGCTTCTGGGCGGACACACCTATATAAACACTGACGTGCCTCTGGGCTGGCACACCTATATAAACACTGACGTTCGGCCGGGGACACACCTATATAAACACTGACGTTCCTCTGGGCGGGCACATCTATATGAACACTGACGTGCCTCTGGGCGGGCACATCTATATAAACACTGACGTCCCTCTGGGCGGGCACATCTATATAAACACTCACGTCCCTCTGGGCGGGCACACCTATATAAACACTGACGTCCCTCTGGGCGGGCACATCTATATAAACACTGACGTCCCTCTGGGCGGGCACACCTATATAAACACTGACGTCCCTCTGGGCGGTCACATCTATATAAACACTGACGTCCCTCTGGGCGGGCACATCTATATAAACACTGACGTCCCTCTGGGCGGTCACATCTATATAAACACTGATGTACCTATGGGCGGGCACCCCTATATAAACACTGACGTGCCTCAGGGCGGATAGAACTATATAATCACTGACGTGCCTCTGGGCGGATACACCTATATAAACACTGACGTGCCTCTGGGCGGGCACACCTATATAAACACTGACGTGCCTCTAGGGCGGACACACCTATATAAACACTGATGTGTCTCTGGGTGGGCACATCTATATAAACACTGCTGTAGCTCTGGGCGGGCACACCTATATAAACACTGACGTGCCTCTGGGCGGGCACACCTATATAAACACTGACGTGTCTCTGGGTGGGCACATCTATATAAACATTGCCGTAGCTCAGGGTGGGCACATCTATATAAACACTGCCGTAGCTCTGGGCGGGCACACCTATATAAACACTGACATGCCTCTGGGCGGGCACACCTATATAAACATTGACGTGCTTCTGGGCGGACACACCTATATAAACACTGACGTGCCTCTGGGCGGGCACACCTATATTAACACTGACGTTCGGCCGGGGACACACCTATATAAACACTGACGTTCCTCTGGGCGGGCACATCTATATGAACACTGACGTGCCTCTGGGCGGTCACATCTATATAAACACTGACGTCCCTCTGGGCGGGCACACCTATATAAACACTGACATGTCTCTGGGTGGGCACATCTATATAAACACTGACGTCCCTCTGGGCGGGCACATCTATATAAACACTGACGTCCCTCTGGGCGGGCACATCTATATAAACACTGACGGCCCTCTGGGCGGGCACACCTATATAAACACTGACGTCCCTCTGGGCGGGCACACCTATATAAACACTGACGTCCCTCTGGGCGGTCACATCTATATAAACACTGACGTCCCTCTGGGCGGGCACATCTATATAAACACTGACGTCCCCCTGGGCGGTCACATCTATATAACACTGACGTACCTCTGGGCGGGCACACCTATATAAACACTGACGTGTCTGGGCGGGCACACCTATATAAACACTGACGTGCCTCTGGGCGGGCACCCCTATATAAACATTGACGTGCCTCTGGGCGGGCACCCCTATATAAACACTGACGTACATCTGGGCGGTCACACCTATATAAACATTGACGTGTCTCTGGGCGGGCACACCTATATAAACATTGACGTTCCTCTGTGTTGACACACCTATATAAACACTAACGTGCCTCTGTGTGGGCACTCCTATATAAACACTGACGTGCCTCAGGGCGGATAGAACAATATAATCACTGACGTGCCTCTGGGCGGGCACACCTATATAAACACTGACGTGCGGCCGGACAATACACCTATATAAACACGTGCGTGCCTCCGGACGGGCACACATATATAAACACGTGCGTGCCTCCGGACGGGCACACCTATATAAATATTGACGTGCCTCTGGGCGGACACACCTATATAAACACTGACGTGCCTCTGTGTTGACACACCTATATAAACACTGACGTGCCTCTGTGTTGATACACCTATATAAACACTAACGTGCCTCAGGGCGGATAGAACTATATAATCACTGACGTGCCTCTGGGCGGGCACACCTATATAAACAGTGACGTGCCTCTGGGCGGGCACACGTATATAAACACTGACGTGCCTCTGGGCGGGCACACATATATAAACACTGACGTGCCTCTGGGCGGGCACACCTATATAAACACTAACGTGTCTCTGGGCGGGCACACCTATATAAACACTGACGTGCCTCTGGGCGGGCACACCTATATAAACACGGACGTGCCTCTGGGCGGGCACACCTATATAAACACTGACGTGCCTCTGGGCGGGCACACCTATATAAACACTGACGTGTCTCTGGGCGGGCACACCTATATAAACACTGATGTGTCTCTGGGCGGGCACACCTATATAAACACTGACGTCCCTCTGGGCGGGCACACCTATATAAACACTGACATGTCTCTGGGTGGGCACACCTATATAAACACTGACGTGTCTCTGGGCTGGCACACCTATATAAACAGTGACGTGCCTCTGGTCGGGCACACCTATATAAACACTGACGTGCCTCTGGGCGGGCACACCTATATAACATTGACGTGCCTCTGGGCGGGCACATCTATATAAACACTGACGTGCCTCTGGGCGGGCACACGTATATAAACACTGACGTGTCTCTGTGTTGGTACACCTATATAAACAGTGACGTGCCTCTGGTCGGGTAGAACTATATAATCACTGACGTGCCTCTGGGCGGGCACACCTATATAAACATTGACGTGCCTCTGGGCGGGCACACGTATATAAACACTGACGTGCCTCTGGGCGGGCACACATATATAAACACTGACGTGCCTCTGGGCGGGCACACCTATATAAACATAGTGTCTCTGGGGCTATAAACACTGACGTGCCTGGGCGGGCACACTATATAACAGACGTGTCTGGGGCAACTAATAAACGACGTGCTGCGGACCTATATAACTGACGTGCTTGGCGGCACCATAAAACATGAGGTCTGGCGGGCTATATAACACTGACGTCCTCTGGGCGGGCACACCTATATAACACTGACTGTCTCTGGGTGGGCACACCTATATAAACACTGACGTGTCTCTGGGCTGGCACACCTATATAAACAGTGACGTGCCTCTGCTCTGGCACACCTATATAAACACTGACGTGCCTCTGGGCGGGCACACCTATATAAACATTGACGTGCCTCTGGGCGGGCACACCTATATAAACACTGACGAGCCTCTGGGCGGGCACACGTATATAAACACTGGCGTGTCTCTGGGCGGGCACACCTATATAAACATTGACGTGTCTCTGGTTTTTAATGTGTTTTTCCAAGTGCATGGCATCGATTTCATTAGTATTTGTACTTCTAAAATCCAATTCTTTTTATTATTTAATTTTTGTAATATTGTCTCCTCTCTAATGTGGCCATATTTATTAATCATGTCATTAATAAATAATATATTTGAATCAATCCAACTATTGAACATGTTTTCCATGAAAAATAACAAATGTATTGTCCCATATAAGTTCTTTTCTTATTTTCTTATTTCAGAAAAGTTATCAGGATGTTTTACATATCTGTTTGTGAAGCCTGTCCAAACATTAATTATATCTAAATAAAAATGTGGAATTGGTATTTTGCACTTTGGCAATTTTTTAGTGTGTCTAATTTCATATAAAATAATAGGACCTTTTCCCCAAACTGTTCTAGAAAGAAACGTGGTATTTCTTTCCAATTGGCATCTATGTATTTCAAGAGATATTGAATCCATTTAATTAAGTTTTGTGGCTTTTATATAGCTGTCTGTATCTATCATTCCAAGCCCGTTTGTTTAATTTTTGGTTTATAATTTCTCTGGGGACTACTACTGATTGGATAATGTAAATAAATTTTGGAATCAGTAGTTTTTATAATTTGGATTTTCCCATAAAATGTTAAATGTCTTTGTTTCCATGAGTTAATAGTTTCTTTACATTGTTTTAATTTATTTTCCCAAGAGTTTTTCACACAATTCTCTATTATGACCAAAGTATATTCCTAAAGCTTTAATCGGTTCATTCGTCCACTTAATGTTACATATGTTGCTTTCGTTGTTCTTTCATATACCAATCCAGAGCAATTCAGTTTTGTTTTTATTCAACTTTAGACCAGAATGTTTTCCAAACGTGTCAACTATTTTTATAGCTATGTTGGCGTCTGTTTCGTCAGTGAGGAATAAAGATGTATCGTCTGCTAACTGGATGATATTTAGGCAGTGTTGTTTATTGCTAATGTTTAAAGAAATACCTTTAATGTCTTTAGATTTTCTTATTTGAATAGCGAGAATTTCAGCAGCAAGTAGGTATAACAAAGCTGACAAAGGACAACCCTGGCGAACTCCTCTTGTTACATTAAACTTGTTTGATTTCAAGCCATTATTGATGATAGATGAAGTTATTTTATTATATAATGCTTAACCCATTTTTGAAAGGAATGATTGAAGCCGAATAATTTTATTACTTCGGACAAAAAATTCCATTCTAACGTATCAAATGCCTTTCGGAAGTCCAAGAACAGAATCGCTCCATCTATTTCGATAGTTTCGGCATAATCAATGATATCTTGGATTTGTCTAATATTAAAACCGATAAATCTGTTCTTACTGTAGCCTTGTTGATCCATACTTATAATTTTTGGTAGAACTTTTTGTAACCGTTTGGCAAGTACTCGTGCTGCTATATTGTAGTCAATATTTAGTAATGAAATAGGTCTCCAGTTTTCAATATTTTCTGGGTCACCTTTTTTGAAGATTAAAGAAATTATGCTTTGTTTTGTGTTCTTGTCCTTTCTGTATTTATATACCCTTCATTTAAACAATCAGTAACAATATTTCATATTTTAGGCCACAACGTTTGATAAAACTCAGCTGTCAAACCGTCACCACCTGGACTCTTATTTTGTTTCATATCGCGCACTGCTTGTTCACATTCTGCATAGGATAGTATACCTTCACAAACTGTTGCTTCAGTATCGCTTAATTTGTTTTCTAACGTGATATTCGACACATACTGTTTTATTTCCATGTCATTTTCTTGCTGTATTTTATATAGGTTTTCATAAATTTGACTTCTTCCTTCAAGATAGCTTTAGGGTCAGAAACGTTTACATTATTTACATTAAGAGATGTCAATACATTTCTCATTTGTCTAGATTTTTCGAGACCAAACAAATATTTATGTTTCTTTCCCCTTCTTCGAGATATCGAACTCTAGATATTATCTGAGCTCCTTTAGCTTTATGACTGTATATATCTTCTATTAGTTTTTCTCTATGACTTCTATTTCGGAGATAATAGTGTCGTTTTCATGAATATTTAAAGCATGTAAGTCAGTTAATTTTGTTTCAAGTTCATCAAGTAGTCTATTTCTTTGTTTTGATTTTCGTTTCGCGAATTTGATAGAATGTTCTTTTATTTCGTATTTACAGTATTCCCAGAATGTCTGACTATTTGTATCATGTTGATGTCTTTCTCTAAGGCAAGAGTCTATTATATTATATATTAGTAATGTGTACGTTTCGTCATATAAATGTGAATTATTTAATTTCCAACATCCAGGTTCTCTTTTACTATTTATTTTACTTTTTAGAGAAATTGCTAGGTGATCAGTATACCTTATCTGGGCTGGTCTGATATCTGAGCTATGTATCAACGGAACTAAGTTATCTTCGATTAAAAACAAGTCAATTCTGCTTTTTTCTATAGAGTTTCCTTCTCCATGTAAATTGCGTTAAATCAGAGTTTTTCTCTCTCCATATATCAATTCAAGTAAATACTTTAATAAGATCTCTTAAAGTGTTGACCGCTACAACTTTACTTTTTGTATTGGTTTTCTGAATTCTGTCATGTTTGTTTATAAATGTCATTAAAATCTCCAGCAATTAACTTTACACCTTTTTATTTATTGCTTAGCAAACTATGTACTGATGTAAAAATATTCATATCTCAATTTACAATCATTGATAGATTTAGTATTGTATAGAAATTATTTGCAATTTCAATGTTGATTAAAACATATCGCCCATTGTCATCATTGAATACATCGATAAGACTGTAGATTAACGTTATTTTTAAGAAATATTGAACAACCTTTACTCTGTGTGCTTCCATACGAATGCAATATTTCCCAATCTACGAACTTAGACCGTAACGTTTTATATAAATCAGTCGTGAAATATGTCTCTTGTACTAATAATACATCGGCTAGTTGCTGATTTACCTATTGCAACATACGATTACGTTTTGCTTTATCCCGTAAGCCCTGCGCATTTAGCGAAATGAAATGTATATTATTATTCATCATAAAGTAAAATGTAATTATAATCAACCGCGTATTCATACAAGTGTACCGATAACAAGATTATATGATACAGGTAGCTTGCATGATTTAAAAAAAAGTCTGCATTATGCCACATAAATGTATAATTACCGTAAGTACCGTTGTTTGAAATGAACCGTTACAGCATAATATCAATACCATATGCTGAAACACAGAACAGAACATATGTTTATTCATGACGTATACATAAGTACATAGTCATAATATATACATATAATTACATATAAATAAACAAGTGATCAATAAAGCTATCGTATAGCTACTGTAATATAATTTAATATAGAGGACGAACATTCTAGTTAGTTGTTTTGTGTAATTAAAAAGACAAAGCGTTCAATATTGAGTTCCTATGGTTTAAATCATTCTTAATAAATCGAGCCAAGTTTAATAAAACCTTTCTATTATCACTTTTCATTAAAGAACAAAATGTATACACACTTGGTCTCATGTAGTAGTACTTTTTAATAAGTACTTTCCTCAAATATGAGTAACATGGACACATTAAAATAAAGTGATGCTCATCTTCAATATCTCTAGCATTACAATATTGACAATAACACTCATTTCTCTGTATTCTATATTGTTAGAGAATCTACCAGTATGGATTCTAAGTGAATGGGCAGAAGTAAATAATATCAAGTTGGAAGGTAATATATCCAAGTATGTTTCATAGCTAAAATCATGTTTACAATTATTATACAACTCGCGTACGTTACTAGATGCCTTATTAGTAATCCAAGTGTGTATGAAACAATCAATAACACGTTGCTTAAATACACATAGGAAATGATTAACATTGATATTACATGGGTTATTCCAGATATGTGAAAAGCCATATTCGTCTAATAATTGTTTAACATGTGTCAACCAATTATCATAACCAGTATTACAATCAGACAATAATTGTGCATATAATCGTTGAAATATAATATTTTCCCAGATCAAAACGTTAAGCCAATATTTAATAATACGTATATAGCGTGATATGTATAGCGGATATCGCCCAAGCTCACCATAAACAGCTGCATTACAAGTAGTGGTTCTAACATTTAGTATTTGTTTACAAAACTTTAAATATATTCGCTCTATTTCTTTAGATTTTGTAAAGCCCCAAATGTCCGATGAATAGTTTAATATTGAACCCACAAAAGCATCGAATAGCTGACATAACTTTTTCGGTTTAAGTTTATATTTCTTACAATTAGAGGTCAAATCATTCAGTGCTTTCAAAGCTTTGCCGGATATATATTGTTGATTTAGATTAAAATTGCCCGTGTAATTTAAAAATGTGCCAATATAATTAAAATCGTTAACAACTTCAATAATTTCGTCATTGTAGGACCAGTTTTCGTTTAAAAATACTTTACCCCTATTTCTAAAGACCATTACTTTAGTTTTACTAGTATTGACTTCTAATCCCCACTTACTACAATAATCATGTAATAAATTAAAACTATGTTGAAGCTCGTGTGCGGTTTTATCGAGAATGACCATGTCATCTGCAAATAATAATAAAATAAGTACGATATCCCTGCGTTAATATCGTAATGCATAAACAACTCCAAATCCTCCACGAACAGAGAGAACAGGATAGGCGACATTATCTCCCCTTGTCTTAACCCAACTGCCTAATTTATTGATAATATTCTGAATAATTACCACAATGGCGTACACAAGATTTTACCTTTTGATACATGTCTCTAATGACCCTTAACAGTTTACCTTGAATAACTTTAACCACAGACCATTTATATATTAAATAAAATCAAACCAACGTTTCATAGCCGACATATAATCTTTTGTTTTCATTCAGATATTTCTTAGCAATATTGTGTAATATAAAAAATAGCATCGGTAGTGGATATCCTTTTCTAAATCCGAATTGAGAGTCTGATAAAATATTATTATTATCACAAAAAGTAACGATTCGTTTATTTAAAATTGAGGTAAACACCTTGGATAAACAGCTTGCTAAAGTAATACCACGGTAATTATTTAACTTAGTTGCATCGCCCTTTTTATATAAAGGAATAATAGTGCCCTCAGTCCATTTATCTGGGAAGTAACTGGGAGTCAAGAATTGCATTAAATATGTCAGATATATGAGAAGACAATATATCAATACTCTACTAAATATTCATTTCATATTGCATCACTACCAGCCAACTGTTCACGCTTCAAACATTTTACAGCATCAATAAATTCTTGAGCAGAAATATAACTATCTAGCTCATCAAAATTACAATTTAAATCATTAAAATCCAGTGTATTACAAAAATCTTCCGCCTCATCATTATTACATGGGAATGTATCTGTGCTCAAACCGGCAAAATATTGTTTAAATTCCTCGAGCGAAATAGATTTACTAGTATTTGTACATTTCTTTTTAACTATAGGTTTGTCACAAATGGAACTAATGATACTACCGTTATTATAATATACCTTTGAAAATAAAGGGTCCGCAACCTCTCTTACAATTTCAGTGAACTCATTTAATACGTTATTTACTGATTCTCTCGAACGAATGTCAATATTATGTGTAACCCGATTAAATATGGGTAACTTACCAATTATGCCATTGCGGAATGCAGTTTTATTATTACTATTCCAGCAATATGTAATCTCATTCTCGACTGTTCTATACAAATGTCACATGCCAATGAAAATAACAAAGGCGCGTGGTCACTATACTCGATGAGTGAATATATGCTACATTTGGTCAATAAACTAAAATCACGTTCCCTAGCTAACAGTAAATCAATTACGGATGCACCGTTAGAACTAGCAAATGTATACATACCACAATCATAATCTTGGCCTAAACGACCGTTACAAACACGCATACCAGAAGATTTACAAATATCTAATATTTTCATACCAAATGCATTACACACACAGTCTTGTGAGGTCCGACTGAGGGGCATATCAGGAACATAATTACTATCATCGGTCTGGCCGATAAGAATCACACATAACATAATCATGACGTTTTCCAACTCTCCCATTCCAATCACCCACAATATATATAGAGCCTAGGTGCTCAAAGTCGACAATATCATTTTGAAGAATATCAAACAAATTAACTGCTGAAATAGTATATGCTGGCGATTCTTCGCCCCATATATATATACACCGCATACATAAACATCGTTATCAAATTTTAAAAAAAGTGTTTATCTAGCTTCAACCAGATAATTGTGTCATGATGTGACCGTTTGATAGTAATACCAGATTTAAGGTGCCCTTAATAATAGAGAACGATGCCTCCACTATGACGCCTGGCGTTCCTATGCTGGAACTTCCTATACAAGTTATGTGCAGTATATCTTGATATATCAATATTACTGTCCTTATGGGTCCATGATTCGTATAAAAACACAATGTCATTGTCAGAGATCAATTTCACAAACTCAGTGGATTGCTGCTTTACACTGGTGAGTCCATTCACATTCCAAGATTAAATCTTACGTTCACCCTCTCCGAATCCCTAGCCTGCAACGTCAATACATGTATATAACAAAATATAGACACATAGTTCTATCTAAATGTAGTATACGTGTTCATAGCTTAAAATGTTCAATTACAATTTATCACATGCATGGTTATGCAAAGGTTATATTTTCTATCAACGTTCTATATAATATTTATACATAGATATTTATACAGTTTCTTTTAATCACAGCATGATAGTTCTATTGTGAAACTGTTTTCACTGTTATATGTTTATCATGTGGAACGTTCCACTTTCTAGTGTACAATGGTCCGTACATACAGTATGTACTGTTATATTGATTCGCAAAAACAAGGGTTAAATCAGTTTAGAGTTTCGAATAGTTCCGATATAGTCTATATAGAGTACTGTAATACATAGTATCAGTCGCTATCACTGTCACTTTGACTCTCCGAGTCATATTTATGTTTCTTAGAACGGTCTCTCAGCGCGTCCACAGGTGTAGGGGGAGAACGTTCAGTATTCTGTTTTCTACCTTTGTTGGGAGTGTTAGTGTCGTTTCGCACGCTTTTTATGCATTGGTCTATGACCTGTTGACCGGCTAACTGTGGAGCCTTTTCATTGTTCTTTTTGTCAGGTTGTCCACGTGGTTTAGTGCTGATGGGAGTTTCATGATTCAGTGCTGGATCTCGAAGTTCACATCTTTGTTTCACGCTTTGTGATTCATGTTGAGATTCCCCGACGTCTGGGGAATTGGGGTTCTTGGTAGGGGGTATGTTTATATTGCATTCCCCTTTCCTATGACCGGATTTAGAGCACAGCAAGTATTTCCAATCATTATTGCAGTTTTGTGATCTATGTCCATTTTCGAGACATTTGGCGCATTTTTCAGTTCTGTTATCAGTGTCTTGGCCATTATGCAATACTCTCCCACTGAACTTCCCAAAAGTCATACATTTTGGAAGAGGTTTGCCGTAGCCGTTTCACCGTATACAAGCGATCGCCTGTCTCACAATTTGTCAATTTTCCATTGATTCTTAGCCGTTCTCGGATGTTGGATATCACATCAAGTCCTTTTAGAATAAATGTTCTGGCTATTATGCCATCGTCTACAGACAATGGGATGATTTTCACTCGTATACTAATGGTATTTTCTCCGTAGAATCGATTGGGATATGTTTTTAAAAGTGGTATGGATTTACCTTTTAGTCGGATTCCTTCGGTTAGTAAGGTGACTTTATCGTCGAGGTTGTCGAGATAAATCCTCCACATGCCATTGTGTAACCCTGTTATATGTGTTGCATCGATAACATCTGAGAGGGCTGTATATAGTTATGGATGTTTCAACCATTTCAACTAGCTGTGCATTTTCTCTTTCCGAACAAGCTAGTCTCCCGAAGAAAAACTATCGGTGCGCCGCCATATTTGTTTACAGGCTCGGGCGTCGTGACCTCAAGTTGTAATGATGATAGATTCTCACCTTGCTCTGCCATTTTTGCTTTTTATTCAACTTAGATTTTATATCTTATAGCTGTAGATACTTTACCACTGTGCAAGGGTGCACAATATTCATATGTCTCTTATGATGATAAATATGAAACTTTGATTGACCATATGTGTGTACCTATTGAAAAGATCGATTGTATTCACTATTATGAAATTGTAGACGACAACTGTCTGAATGTTTCTAGGCATCGGCCCGTAATGTGTACTTTCATGATGCCAATATACGAGTCAATGGCTAGTGTTAATAATACTGCATCGATACCTACATGTCGAGTAAATTGGAGTAAAGTAAGTGCAACGGAGAAAGCCGATTATTGTAAACTGTTGAATAAATCCGAGAGTATCCTTGCGGCTCGATTCCAGCAAATTGACTCGCCATCTGATATAGACCGGGTGTATAATTTGATTGTTTCGGAGATTGTTTCCGCTTCAACATCCTCCTTCAGAAAGCGAAAGTTCAAACATTACGTAAAACCATATTGGAACTACAACCTCTCCAACCTACATAAACACATGAAAAATAATAGATTGGAATGGTTAGCATTAGGCAGACCCAGAGATAATAACACATCATTCTGTAAATATAAACAGGCGAAACGCGACTTCCGGCGGGTTCATAGACATTGTGTTCAAACATATATGACTGAACAAGACGACGAGCTCGATCGGTCTGCAGAAATTGATCGAGATCATTTTTAGCGCGTTATGAAGTCAAAACGCAAAGGGAATGGCAGTAACGTAGGCAGTGAGATCAAATTTAATAATATTCTTTATCGCGATGCCGACTCGATAACACAACAATGGGGTTCATATTTTCAAAAACTTTATTCTCCAAGTGTCAATGAGACCTTTGATTCAGATTGTTTTTATTGAGTTCCAAGTCGATGATATAAAGACACAACTTGAAGAAGCACGTTCCTCAGACTGTGTACACATATTACCAAACACCATACAAGATAGTTTGAACACTTGTAAAGGAGGCAAAATGTGCGGACATGTGTATTATGAGCACCTCATCCATGGTGGTGATAATTTACATTGGGTTTTGGCCAAATTATTTTCAACCATGATTAATCTTGGTCACATACCAATGGATATGAATCGTGGAACTATTGTGACACTACATAAGGGCAGTTGAAAAAGAAAAGATGATCCGTGTAACTACAGGGCAATAACGCTGACATCTACCATTCTGAAACTCTTTGAAAGTGTACTGCTTGTCAGATCAAAGAACAACATCCTCTGCACGCTAAGTCCTCAGCAAGGTGGGTTCCAGCAACAACTTGAATGGCTTATGACTTTGTTTTGCCTTCGTGAATCAATCCTTTTCGCAAAGGAAACGCATAGTAAATTATTCGTATGTTATGTGGATAGTCGGCAAGCGTTTGACCGTGTGTGGCATCATGGACTGATATACAAACTAAATGAATGTGATATTGACGTTCATACAATGAGATGTTTTGTAAACCTATATAGTAATATGCGTAGTTGTGTCCGGAACCAATCTTTTACAACAGAGTGGTTTCCCGTCGGACAAGGTACACGACAGGGAGGGAAAAGTTCACCTTTACTCTATTTATTGTACATAAACGGACTCATACAAGAGATTGAAAATTGTAATCTGGGTCTTTGCATATATAACATGAATGTCAACTGTCCTACTGTTGCCGACGACATGGTTCTCGTCTCACTATCTAACTCTGGTCTCGCTAAAATGATTCAGATATGTCACGAATACTCACTGAAATGGCGCTTTGAGTATAATCATTCAAAATGTGCTGTTATAGTATACAATGAAACTAATGTTGACATTAGAAAACGTGATCGGTTTTGGAAGCTTGGAACACATTTCATTAAAGAAGAGACTAAGTATACACATTTAGGTATGTCCTTGGATAAGTATTTAAACATTAATATGAATGTCCATGATGCTAGCTCAACATTACGTGGGACGTTACTGAGTATTACTAACAGTGGTATAAGTTATGGTGACTTAAATCCATTAACTCTTGCGAATATATATAAAACTATAGTACAACCTAAGGCGTTATATGGATGCGAACTATGGAACTATATGACGGATGCAAACACATTACTTCTTGAATGTTCTCATATATTTTGTGTGAAATATATCCAAAGATTACATATGTTCAAATAATGACACTGCCATAAATACGCTAGGGGTTATGCCAATCACTACATATATAGAGTACAGAAAACTTCAGTTTTTTGGACAACTTTGCAGGCTGCTGTGTAACTACCTAGCGAAGAAAATATTCATTCACAGACTTGTCAGATACACACATTACAAAGAGCGCCAGAGTTTAGGCTTTATTACGTAACTTCATTTCAAGATTCGGCATACTTTCCATCAAGATATTCATGGAAACGTCTTCTTGCTCGCCATGTTCTGTAGAAAATACACTTCTGTAAATCAATACTGTTTCAACGCTGTTAGTTTATTGTGTAAACTACTTTCGTTTTTTAGGCCCGAGCGTTGTACAAGATGCAATTATTTAGCCGAAAGCATTATTATGCATCAAATTCTTTTTTGTGTTGCACATACAAGTGTCCAAGTTTTTATTGAATGGATGCATCAACAACAAACTGTTCAAGTGTTTGACTTAGTGGTCGGCCTTAAACACTATGATATAGATGACTATGCCATTATGCTGGCTAGTGTAAAGTACTTGTACTTGATGACAAGGTAATGCAATGCCTTATTCGTGAAATGTGCAGCAGAGGACCTATATTGAAATATGTATACTATAGTTAACATACGTGATAGTCAAGACGTAGCACTGACGGCTCTTTAAATATGACTGAAATTAGTTGAATCGTGTATCGTTTTAACAGTGCTACAAGTCTCTCTGAAATTCATATAATCAGAAAGTCAATACCTAATCTTTGGAAAACTCAATTAAAATCAAGAAATTCATACTTAACAAAAGTGAAGACTGAATTAACTATTTTTATGGAACCTAATAGATGTTTTAATGATATGACGAATAAGGATATTTACAATACATTTCTGAAACAAAAAGCCGAACGGCCATATATCCATAAACACTGGGAACAACGTGTTGACAAAATGTTAATGTGGAATTCTTTTTACTTTTGTCATGAATAAAATAACATGCGAAAATAAAATAAAACAATTCAAATTTAAAATTTTACATCGCATTATTGCAACAAATCAAAATTTATTCACCTGGAACATATTTGACAACCCACTATGTAATCACTGCAACAATATAGAAGACTATTCCCATTTTTTCCTAGACTGCAGCTATTTGAAATTGTTTTGGGAAATTATCGCTGAAGTTTTCAAACAATGCGGAATTTCAAGAACTTTCAAAGATCTAGAATATATTGGTTACAAAATTGAGCTACGGGAGTACCAAGATGTCAATATTGTACTTAGCCATATATAATATTATATTTATAAAACATACTTCTTAAGCGATAGACGAAAGATGCCATTCAATATGATAAAAACTCTATACTATGACTTGCTTGTGACAAGTGAATACATGAAGAAGGTCAACAAACCTTACCAGTTTATTGTAAAGTTTTAGAAACATCTAAATCTGTTTTGCTAATTGTCATTTGTTATTATATATTTACTTGTAAATGACTTGTATTATATGTGAATAAACGGACTGCCAGTAGGCAATTCCAAAGAGAAAAACAATGCTACAAGTGTTATTGACTGTACGACTGTGTTATTGTTAACTGCATGGTATAAGCTTCATGCAGCGATGTGATGCGTGCATACTGTGCGATCTCCAATTATCGTGTGTTAGTCTGATTGATTCTTGCATTTCGTTTCGGTAAGATCCACTCAGGTGTATAGTGTGCGCTTGTCACGGATATTAATACTGGTGCACCGGTATTATAAATGAATATGTATGGCTTATGTAGTACATGTGCATATACATGTATGAGTATATTTATATTCATATACAAATATGTGTATGTTATGCTAGAACTACTGTGTACGTACCAGTGTAATATCATTGTGAAGGCATGTACTTTATTTGCATCGTAAATTGTATGCCTTTCTCTGTAAATATCATATGTATAGATATGTACTTGACGTACATTGTACATATGCGTTGTATAATTGTCAAGTATAATTGTCATTTGTATTAGATTGTGTTCTTTGTAAATTAGATGTTTATGTTTATATTGTGTGTGGCTCTCCCTGCAGTGGAGGAAATACAGTTATCTATCTATATTTCTGTTCGATTTGGTTTATCACAATGCAAGAACACTACCGTAGTTTGTGCCGCTTACATCAATTCTCCCTTATGTTACAATTAGCAATACATCAGCTAGTATGATTTACACCAACAATTATATGCAGTTTATACTCGGAATTATGAAGAAAAGATTATATGCTTACCCACCTCAGTTGAATATTACACTTTGAATGACATGCCTACTTACATACATATGTCTGTATTTATATGCATTAACCATCATGCAGTTGAATGAAGGATCTCTGCGTGACCATTCCTATCGTGTGGCTGAGACATTAACTGGGAAGTCACTCTCTAAAAAATAATGATGAGACCAGTACCTGTGGGTCTGGTTTAAATTAATTACATATTACCCATCCTGTGTTTAAGAAATAATGTTTATCTTTCAGTTATTTAATGGCGAATAAAACATTGTTTGTAGTTCTGACACGTAGGAACTAACCACGCAAGCCATAGGCCGAAGTGATTTATTCCGGCGTTCAGAACAACAAACCATGTTTAATTTTACTATAAATAACGCTACCGGTTGCTCACTTGAGCGACGCCTCCTGAAGAGATTAGTCATTTTAGATGTTGGAGGATAGTGCAATGATGCAGACACAGACACATTCCAGAGTCTCCTCTGGATCTTTTACGTGCACGGTGTACCTGTATAGCACCGATACAAGACCTCGGGTTTAATGTCCCATCTGAAAGACTGTTAATAGTATTATCAGACTGGGGGATCGAACATGTACATGTACTGATTTATTTTTGTGTGTACTTTCAGCTAAGTAGTTTGTCCACTGGAGATCTGTTTTCGACTAGACAGCTTCTGTCATTCTTTGTCAATCTCTACATATCCCTCGCTGATATTGCACAAGTTGAGACATCACTGTCTGCTAAATGGGCGGCATTGTTAAACCAGTCTGTCAGTGCACATGTGGTCCGACAGAAAGAGTACACCAGTCTATCAGGGTAAGTAATAGTGGTCCACATTGTTGAACCAGTCTGTCAGTGCACATGTGGTCCGACAGAAAGAGTACACCAGTCTATCAGGGTAAGTAATAGTGGTCCACATTGTTGAACCAGTCTGTCAGTGCACATGTGGTCCGACAGAAAGAGTACACCAGTCTATCAGGGTAAGTAATAGTGGTCCACATTGTTGAACCAGTCTGTCAGTGCACATGTGGTCCGACAGAAAGAGTACACCAGTCTATCAGGGTAAGTAATAGTGGTCCACATTGTTGAACCAGTCTGTCAGTGCACATGTGGTCCGACAGAAAGAGTACACCAGTCTATCAGGGTAATCATAGTGGTCCACATTGTTGAACCAGTATGTCAGTGTACATCTAGTCAGTCCACGTTGTGGACCATGTGGTCCTACATAATAGCAGGGTAAAATACAGTGTCCACGTTGTTAAACAAGCGTGTCAGTAGTAACAGTCAGTAGTAACATATAGTCAGACAGAAATAGTACACCAGTCTATCAGCGTAACCAGTATGTCAATGTACATGTAGTCAGACAGAAATAGTACACCAGTCTATCAGGGTAAGACAGAAATAGTACACCAGTCTATCAGGGTAACCAGTCTGTCAATGTACATGTAGTCGGACAGAAATAGTACACCAGTCTATCAGGGTAACCAGTCTGTCAATGTACATGTAATCAGACAGAAATAGTACACCAGTCTATCAGGGTAACCAGTCTGTCAATGTACATGTAGTCAGACAGAAATAGTACACCAGTCTATCAGGGTAACCAGTCTGTCAATGTATATGTAGTCAGATAGAAATAGTACACCAGTCTATCAGGGTAACCAGTCTGTCAATGTACATGTAGTCAGATAGAAATAGTACACCAGTCTATCAGGGTAACCAGTCTGTCAATGTATATGTAGTCAGATAGAAATAGTACACCAGTCTATCAGGGTAACCAGTCTGTCAATGTACATGTAGTCAGATATAAATAGTACACCAGTCTATCAGGGTAACCAGTCTGTCAATGTACATGTAGTCAGATAGAAATAGTACACCAGTCTATCAGGGTAACCAGTCTGTCAATGTACATGTAGTCAGATAGAAATAGTACACCAGTCTATCAGGGTAACCAGTATGTCAATGTACATGTAGTCAGATAGAAATAGTACACCAGTCTATCAGGGTAACCAGTCTGTCAATGTACATGTAGTCAGATAGAAATAGTACACCAGTCTATCAGGGTAACCAGTCTGTCAATGTACATGTAGTCAGATAGAAATAGTACACCAGTCGATCAAGGTAACCAGTCTGTCAATGTACATGTAAGACAGAAATAGTACACCAGTCTATCAGGGTAACCAGTCTGTCAATGTACATGTAGTCAGACAGAAATAGTACACCAGTCTATCAGGGTAACCAGTCTGTCAATGTACATTTAATCAGATAGAAATAGTACACCAGTCTATCAGGGTAACCAGTCTGTCAATGTACATGTAGTCAGACAGAAATAGTACACCAGTCTATCAGTAAACAGAAATAGTACACCAGTCTATCAGGGTAACCAGTCTGTCAATGTACATGTAGTCAGACAGAAATAGTACACCAGTCTATCAGGGTAACCAGTCTGTCAATGTACATGTAGTCAGATAGAAATAGTACACCAGTCTATCAGGGTAACCAGTCTGTCAATGTACATGTAGTCAGACAGAAATAGTACACCAGTCTATCAGGGTAACCAGTCTGTCAATGTACATGTAGTCAGACAGAAATAGTACACCAGTATATCAGGGTAACCAGTCTGGCAATGTACATGTAATCAGATATAAATAGTACACCAGTCTATCAGGGTAACCAGTCTGTCAATGTACATGTAGTCAGACAGAAATAGTACACCAGTCTATCAGGGTAACCAGTCTGGCAATGTACATGTAATCAGATAGAAATAGTACACCAGTCTATCAGGGTAACCAGTATGTCAATGTTCATGTAGTCAGACAGAAATAGTACACCAGTCTATCAGGGTAACCATTCTGTAAATGTACATGTAATCAGATAGAAATAGTACACCAGTATATAAGGGTAACCAGTATGTCAATGTACATGTAGTCAGATAGCAATAGTACACCAGTCGATCAAGGTAACCAGTCTGTCAATGTACATGTAGTCAGACAGAAATAGTACACCAGTCTATCAGGGTAACCAGTCTGTCAATGTACATGTAGTCAGACAGAAATAGTACACCAGTCTATCAGGGTAACCAGTCTGTCAATATACATTTAATCTGATAGAAATAGTACACCAGTCTATCAGGGTAACCAGTCTGTCAATGTACATGTAGTCAGACAGAAATAGTACACCAGTCTATCAGGGTAAGACAGAAATTGTACACCAGTCTATCAGGGTAACCAGTCTGTCAATGTACATGTAGTCAGACATAAATAGTACACCAGTCTATCAGGGTAACCAGTATGTCAATGTACATGTAGTCAGATAGCAATAGTACACCAGTCGATCAGGGTAACCAGTCTGTCAATGTACATGTAGTCAGACAGAAATAGTACACCACTCTATCAGGGTAACCAGTCTGTCAATGTACATGTAGTCGGACAGAAATAGTACACCAATCTATCAGGGTAACCATTCTGTAAATGTACATGTAATCAGATATAAATAGTACACCAGTCTATAAGGGTAACCAGTATGTCAATGTACATGTAGTCAGATAGCAATAGTACACCAGTCGATCAAGGTAACCAGTCTGTCAATGTACATGTAGTCAGACAGAAATAGTACACCAGTCTATCAGGGTAACCAGTCTGTCAATATACATTTAATCTGATAGAAATAGTACACCAGTCTATCAGGGTAACCAGTCTGTCAATGTACATGTAGTCAGACAGAAATAGTACACCAGTCTATCAGGGTAAGAAAGAAATTGTACACCAGTCTATCAGGGTAACCAGTCTGTCAATGTACATGTAGTCGGACAGAAATAGTACACCAGTCTATCAGGGTAACCAGTCTGTCAATGTACATGTAATCAGATAGAAATAGTACACCATTCTATCAGGGTAACCAGTCTGTCAATGTACTTGTAATCAGACAGAAATAGTACACCAGTCTCTCAGGGTAACCAGTCTGTCAATATACATGTAGTCGGACAGAAATAGTACACCAGTCTATCAGGGTAACCAGTCTGTCAATGTATATATAGTCAGATAGAAATTGTACACCAGACTATCAGGGTTACCAGTCTGTCAAAGTACATGTAGTCAGACAGAAATAGTACACCAGTCTATCAGGGTAACCAGTCTGTCAATGTACTTGTAATCAGATATAAATAGTACACCAGTCTATCAGGGTAACCGGTCTGTCAATGTATATGTAGTCAGATAGAAATAGTACACCAGTCTATCAGGGTAACCAGTCTGTCAATGTATATGTAGTCAGATAGAAATAGTACACCAGTCTATCAGGGTAACCAGTATGTCAATGTACATGTAGTCAGATAGAAAAAGTACACCAGTCTACCAGGGTAACCAGTCTGTCAATGTACATGTAATCAGATAGAAATAGTACACCAGTCTGTCAGGGTAACCAGTCTGTCAATGTACATGTAATCAGATAGAAATAGTACACCATTCTATCAGGGTAACCAGTCTGTCAATGTACTTGTAATCAGACAGAAATAGTACACCAGTCTCTCAGGGTAACCAGTCTGTCAATATACATGTAGTCGGACAGAAATAGTACACCAGTCTATCAGGGTAACCAGTCTGTCAATGTATATATAGTCAGATAGAAATTGTACACCAGACTATCAGGGTTACCAGTCTGTCAATGTACATGTAGTCAGACAGAAATAGTACACCAGTCTATCAGGGTAACCAGTCTGTCAATGTACTTGTAATCAGATATAAATAGTACACCAGTCTATCAGGGTAACCGGTCTGTCAATGTATATGTAGTCAGATAGAAATAGTACACCAGTCTATCAGGGTAACCAGTCTGTCAATATATATGTAGTCAGATAGAAATAGTACACCAGTCTATCAGGGTAACCAGTCTGTCAATGTATATGTAGTCAGATAGAAATAGTACACCAGTCTATCAGGGTAACCAGTATGTCAATGTACATGTAGTCAGATAGAAATAGTACACCAGTCTATCAGGGTAACCAGTCTGTCAATGTACATGTAGTCAGACAGAAATAGTACACCAGTCTATCAGGGTAACCAGTCTGTCAATGTACATGTAATCAGATAGAAATAGTACACCAGTCTATCAGGGTAACCAGTTGTCAATGTACATGTAATCAGATAGAAATAGTACACCAGTCTATCAGGGTAACCAGTCTGTCAATGTACATGTAGTCAGATAGAAATAGTACACCAGTCTATCAGGGTAACCAGTCTGTCAATGTACATGTAATCAGACAGAAATAGTACACCAGTCTATCAGCGTAACCAGTCTGTCAATGTACATGTAATCAGATAGAAATAGTACACCAGTCTATCAGGGTAACCAGTCTGTCAATGTACATGTAATCAGATAGAAATAGTACACCAGTCTATCAGGGTAACCAGTCTGTCAATGTACATGTAATCAGATAGAAATAGTACACCAGTCTATCAGGGTAACCAGTCTGTCAATGTACATGTATCAGACAGAAATAGTACACCATTCTATCAGGGTAAAGTTGTAATGTACATGTGTCAGACAGAAATAGTACACCAGTCTATCAGGGTAACCAGTCTGTCAATGTACATGTAATCAGATAGAAATAGTACACCAGTCGATCAAGGTAACCAGTCTGTCAATGTACATGTAATCAGATAGAAATAGTACACCAGTCTATCAGGGTAACCAGTCTGTCAATGTACATGTAGTCAGACAGAAATAGTACACCAGTCTATCAGGGTAACCAGTCTGTCAATGTACATGTAGTCAGATAGAAATAGTACACCAGTCTATCAGGGTAACCAGTCTGTCAATGTACATGTAATCAGATAGAAATAGTACACCAGTCTATCAGGGTAACCAGTCTGTCAATGTACATGTAGTCAGATAGAAATAGTACACCAGTCTATCAGGGTAACCAGTTGTCAATGTACATGTAGTCAGATAGAAAAGTACACCAGTCTATCAGGGTAACCAGTCTGTCAATGTACATGTAATCAGATAGAAATAGTAACCAGTCTTCAGGGTAACCAGTCTGTCAATGTACATGTAATCAGATAGAAATAGTACACCATTCTATCAGGGTAACCAGTCTGTCAATGTATTAGTCAGATAGAATGTACACCAGCTATCAGGGTAACCAGTCTGTCAATGTAATGTAGTCAGATAGAAATAGTACACCAGTCTATCAGGGTAACCAGTATGTCAATGTACATGTAGTCAGATAGAAAAAGTACACCAGTCTACCAGGGTAACCAGTCTGTCAATGTACATGTAATCAGATAGATATAGTACACCAGTCTGTCAGGGTAACCAGTCTGTCAATGTACATGTAGTCAGATAGAAATAGTACACCAGTCTATCAGGGTAACCAGTCTGTCAATGTCCATGTAGTCAGACAGAAATAGTACACCAGTCTATCAGCGTAACCAGTCTGTCAATGTACATGTAGTCAGATAGAAATAGTACAACAGTCTTTCAAGGTAACCAGTCTGTCAATGTACTTGTAATCAGACAGAAATAGTACACCAGTCTATCAGGGTAACCAGTCTGTCAATGTTCATGTTGTCAGACAGAAATAGTACACCAGTATATAAGGGTAACCAATCTGTCAATGTACATGTAGTCAGATAGCAATAGTACACCAGTCGATCAAGGTAACCAGTCTGTCAATATACATTTAATCTGACAGAAATGGTACACCAATCTATCAGGGTAACCAGTCTGTCAATGTACATGTAGTCAGATAGAAATAGTACACCAGTCTTTAAAGGTAACCAGTATGTCAATGTACTTGTAATCAGACAGAAATAGTACACCAGTCGATCAAGGTAACCAGTCTGTCAATGTACATGTAGTTAGATAGAAATAGTAGACCAGTCGATCAAGGTAACCAGTCTGTCAATGTACATGTAGTCAGACATAAATAGTACACCAGTCTATCAGGGTAACCAGTCTGTCAATGTACATGTAGTCAGACAGAAATAGTAAACCAGTCTATCAAGGTAACCAGTCTGGCAATGTACATGTAATCAGATATAAATAGTACACCAGTCTATCAGGGTAACCAGTCTGTCAATGTACATTTAGTCAGACAGAAATAGTACACCAGTCTATCAGGGTAACCAGTCTGGCAATGTACATGTAATCAGATAGAAATAGTAAACCAGTCTATCAGGGTAACCAGTCTGTCAATGTTCATGTAGTCAGACAGAAATAGTACACCAATCTATCAGGGTAACCAGTCTGTCAATGTACATGTATTCAGACAGAAATAGTACACCATTCTATCATGGTAACCAGTCTGTCAATGTACATGTAGTCAGACAGAAATAGTACACCAGTCTATCAGGGTAACCAGTCTGTCAATATACATTTAATCTGATAGAAATAGTACACCAGTCTATCAGGGTAACCAGTCTGTCAATGTACATGTAGTCAGACAGAAATAGTACACCAGTCGATCAAGGTAACCAGTCTGTCAATGTACATGTAGTCAGACAGAAATAGTACACCAGTCTATCAGGGTAACCAGTCTGTCAGTGTACATGTAGTTAGATAGAAATAGTACACCCGTATATAAGGGTAACCAGTCTGTCAATGTACATGTAGTCAGATAGCAATAGTACACCTGTCGATCAAGGTAACCAGTCTGTCAATATACATTTAATCTGACAGAAATAGTACACCAATCTATCAGGGTAACCAGTCTGTCAATGTACATGTAGTCAGATAGAACTAGTACACCAGTCTATCAGGGTAACCTGTCTGTCAATGTACATGTAGTTAGAGAGAAATAGTACACCTGTCTACCAGGGTAACCAGTCTGTCAGTGTACATGTAGTTAGATAGAAATAGTACACCAGTCGATCAAGGTAACCAGTCTGTCAATGTACATGTAGTCAGATAGAAATAGTACACCAGTATATCAGGGTAACCAGTATGTCAATGTACATGTAGTCAGATAGAAATAGTACACCAGTCTACCAGGGTAACCAGTCTGTCAATCTACATGTAGTCAGACAGAAATAGTACACCAGTCTATCAGGGTAACCAGTATGTCAATATACATTTAATCTGATAGAAATAGTACACCAGTCTATCAGGGTAACCAGTCTGTCAATGTACATGTAGTCAGACAGAAATAGTACACCAGTCTATCAGGGTAAGACAGAAATAGTACACCAGTCGATCAAGTTAACCAGTCTGTCAATGTACATGTAGTTAGATAGAAATATTACACCAGTCGATCAAGGTAACCAGTCTGTCAATGTACATGTAGTCAGACAGAAATAGTACACCAGTCTATCAGGGTAACCAGTCTGTCAATGTACATGTAGTCAGACAGAAATAGTACAACAGTCTATCAGGGTAACCAGTCTGGCAATGTACATGTAATCAGATATAAATAGTACACCAGTCTATCAGGGTAACCAGTCTGTCAATGTACATTTAGTCAGACAGAAATAGTACACCATTCTATCAGGGTAACCAGTCTGGCAATGTACATGTAATCAGATAGAAATAGTACACCAGTCTATCAGGATAACCAGTCTGTCAATGTTCATGTAGTCAGACAGAAATAGTACACCAATCTATCAGGGTAACCAGTCTGTCAATGTATATGTAATCAGATAGAAATAGTACACCCGTATATAAGGGTAACCAGTCTGTCAATGTACATGTAGTCAGATAGCAATAGTACACCAGTCGATCAAGGTAACCAGTCTGTCAATATACATTTAATCTGACAGAAATAGTACACCAATCTATCAGGGTAACCAGTCTGTCAATGTACATGTAGTCAGATAGAAATAGTACACCAGTATATCAGGGTAACCAGTATGTCAATGTACATGTAGTCAGATAGAAATAGTACACCAGTCTACCAGGGTAACCAGTCTGTCAATGTACATGTATTCAGACAGAAATAGTACACCAGTCTATCAGGGTAACCAGTCTGTCAATGTACATGTAGTCAGACAGAAATAGTACACCAGTCTATCAGGGTAACCAGTCTGTCAATGTACATGTAATCAGATAGAAATAGTACACCAGTCTATCAGGGTAACCAGTCTGTCAATGTACATGTAGTCAGACAGAAATAGTACACCAGTCTATCAGGGTAACCAGTCTGTCAATGTACATGTAGTCAGATAGAAATAGTACACCAGTCTATCAGGGTAACCAGTCTGTCAATGTACATGTAGTCAGACAGAAATAGTACAACAGTCTATCAGGGTAACCAGTCTGTCAATGTACATGTAATCAGATAGAAATAGTACACCAGTCTATCAGGGTAACCAGTCTGTCAATGTACATGTATTCAGACAGAAATAGTACACCAGTCTATCAGGGTAACCAGTCTGTCAATGTACATGTAGTCAGATAGAAATAGTACACCAGTCTATCAGGGTAACCAGTCTGTCAATATACATTTAATCTGATAGAAATAGTACACCAGTCTATCAGGGTAACCAGTCTGTCAATGTACATGTAGTCAGACAGAAATAGTACACCAGTATATCAGGGTAACCAGTATGTCAATGTACATGTAGTCAGATAGAAATAGTACACCAGTCTACCAGGGTAACCAGTCTGTCAATGTACATGTATTCAGACAGAAATAGTACACCAGTCTATCATGGTAACCAGTCTGTCAATGTACATGTAGTCAGACAGAAATAGTACACCAGTCTATCAGGGTAACCAGTCTGTCAATATACATTTAATCTGATAGAAATAGTACACCAGTCTATCAGGGTAACCAGTCTGTCAATGTACATGTAGTCAGACAGAAATAGTACACCAGTCTATCAGGGTAAGACAGAAATAGTACACCAGTCTGTCAGGGTAACCAGTCTATCAATGTACATGTAGTCGGACAGAAATAGTACACCAGTCTATCAGGGTAACCAGTATGTCAATGTACATGTAGTCAGATAGCAATAGTACACCAGTCGATCAAGGTAACCAGTCTGTCAATGTACATGTAGTCAGACAGAAATAGTACACCAGTCTATCAGGGTAACCAGTCTGTCAGTGTACATGTAGTTAGATAGAAATAGTACACCAGTCGATCAAGGTAACCAGTCTGTCAATGTACATGTAGTCAGATAGAAATAGTACACCAGTATATCAGGGTAACCAGTATGTCAATGTACATGTAGTCAGATAGAAATAGTACACCAGTCTATCAGGGTAACCAGTCTGTCAATGTACATGTATTCAGACAGAAATAGTACACCAGTCTATCAGGGTAACCAGTCTGTCAATGTACATGTAGTCAGACAGAAATAGTACACCAGTCTATCAGGGTAACCAGTCTGTCAATGTACATTTAATCTGATAGAAATAGTACACCAGTCTATCAGGGTAACCAGTCTGTCAATGTACATGTAGTCAGACAGAAATAGTACACCAGTCTATCAGGGTAAGACAGAATGTCACCTGTCCAGTCTGTCAATGTACATGTAGTCAGATAGAAATAGTACACCAGTCTATCAGGGTAACCAGTCTGTCAATGTACATGTAATCAGATAGAAATAGTACACCAGTCTATCAGGGTAACCAGTCTGTCAATGTACCTGTAATCAGATAGAAATAGTACACCAGTCTATCAGGGTAACCAGTCTGTCAATGTACATGTAGTCAGACAGAAATAGTACACCAGTCTATCAGGGTAACCAGTCTGTCAATGTACATGTAGTCAGACATAAATAGTACACCAGTCTATCAGGGTAACCAGTCTGTCAATGTACATGTAATCAGACAGAAATAGTACACCAGTCTATCAGGGTAACCAGTCTGTCAATGTACATGTAGTCAGATAGAAATAGTACACCAGTCTATCAGGGAAACCAGTCTCTCAATATACATTTAATCAGATATAAATAGTACACCAGTATATCAGGGTAACCAATCTATCAATGTACATGTAGTCAGACAGAAATAGTACACCAGTCTATCAGGGTAACCAGTCTGTCAATGTACTTGTAATCAGACAGAAATAGTACACCAGTCTATCAGGGTAACCAATCTGTCAATGTACATGTAGTCAGATAGAAATAGTACACCAGTCTATCAGGGTAACCAGTCTGTCAATGTACATGTAGTCAGATAGAAATAGCACACCAATCTATCAGGGTAACAAGTCTGTCAATGTACATGTAATCAGACAGAAATAGTACACCAGTCTATCAGGGTAACCAGTCTGTCAATGTACATGTAATCAGATAGAAATAGTACACCAGTCGATCAAGGTAACCAGTCTGTCAATGTACCTATAATCAGATAGAAATAGTACACCAATCTATCAGGTTGACCAGTCTGTCAATGTACATGTAGTCAGATAGAAATAGTACACCAGTCTATCAGGGTAACCAGTCTGTCAATGTACATGTAGTCAGATAGAAATAGTACACCAATCTATCAGGGTAACAAGTCTGTCAATGTACATGTAATCAGACAGAAATAGTACACCAGTCTATCAGGGTAACCAGTCTGTCAATGTACATGTAATCAGATAGAAATAGTACACCAGTCGATCAAGGTAACCAGTCTGTCAATGTACCTATAATCAGATAGAAATAGTACACCAGTCTATCAGGGTAACCAGTCTGTCAATGTACATGTAGTCAGATAGAAATAGTACACCAGTCTATCAGGGTAACCAGTCTGTCAATGTACATGTAGTCAGATAGAAATAGTACACCAGTCTATCAGGGTAACCAGTCTGTCAATGTACATGTAGTCAGACAGAAATAGTACACCAGTCTATCAGGGTAACCAGTCTCAATGTACATGTAGTCAGATAGAAATAGTACACCAGTCTATCAGGGTAACCAGTCTGTCAATGTACATGTAGTCAGATAGAAATAGTACACCAGTCTATCAGGGTAACCAGTCTGTCAATGTACATGTAATCAGACAGAAATAGTACACCAGTCTATCAGGGTAACCAGTCTGTCAATGTACATGTAATCAGATAGAAATAGTACACCAGTCGATCAAGGTAACCAGTCTGTCAATGTACATGTAATCAGATAGAAATAGTACACCAGTCTATCAGGGTAACCAGTCTGTCAATGTACATGTAGTCAGATAGAAATAGTACACCAGTCTATCAGGGTAACCAGTCTGTCAATGTACATGTAGTCAGATAGAAATAGTACACCAGTCTATCAGGGTAACCAGTCTGTCAATGTACATGTATCAGACAGAAATAGTACACCAGTCTATCAGGGTAACCAGTCTGTCAATGTACATGTAATCAGACAGAAATAGTACACCAGTCTATCAGGGTAACCAGTCTGTCAATGTACATGTATCAGAAGAATGTACACCAGTCTTCAGGTAACCATCTGTCAATATACATTTAATCTGATAGAAATAGTACACCAGTCTATCAGGGTAACCAGTCTGTCAATGTACATGTAGTCAGACAGAAATAGTACACCAGTCTATCAGGGTAACCAGTCTGTCAATGTACATGTAATCAGATAGAAATAGTACACCAGTCTATCAGGGTAACCAGTCTGTCAATGTACATGTAGTCAGATAGAAATAGTACACCAGTCTATCAGGGTAACCAGTCTGTCAATGTACATGTAGTCAGATAGAAATAGTACACCAGTCTATCAGGGTAACCAGTCTGTCAATGTACATGTAATCAGATAGAAATAGTACACCAGTCTATCAGGGTAACCAGTCTGTCAATGTACATGTAGTCAGACAGAAATAGTACACCAGTCTATCAGGGTAACCAGTCTGTCAATGTACATGTAATCAGATAGAAATAGTACACCAATCTATCAGGGTAACCAGTCTGTCAATGTACATGTAGTCAGATAGAAATAGTACACCAGTCTATCAGGGTAACCAGTCTGTCAATGTACATGTAGTCAGATAGAAATAGTACACCAGTCTATCAGGGTAACCAGTCTGTCAATGTACATGTAGTCAGATAGAAATAGTACACCAGTCTATCAGGGTAACCAGTCTGTCAATGTACATGTAGTCAGATAGAAATAGTACACCAGTCTATCAGGGTAACCAGTCTGTCAATGTACTTGTATCGCGAAATAGTACACCAGTCTATCAGGGTAACCAGTCTGTCAATGTACCTGTAATCAGATAGAAATAGTACACCAGTCTATCAGGGTAACCAGTCTGTCAATGTACATGTAGTCAGATAGAAATAGTACACCAGTCTATCAGGGTAACCAGTCTGTCAATGTACATGTAGTCAGATAGAAATAGTACACCAGTCTATCAGGGTAACCAGTCTGTCAATGTACATGTAGTCAGATAGAAATAGTACACCAGTCTATCAGGGTAACCAGTCTGTCAATGTACATGTAGTCAGATAGAAATAGTACACCAGTCGATCAAGGTAACCAGTCTGTCAATGTACCTGTAATCAGATAGAAATAGTACACCAGTCTATCAGGGTAACCAGTCTGTCAATGTACATGTAGTCAGATAGAAATAGTACACCAGTCTATCAGGGTAACCAGTCTGTCAATGTACATGTAGTCAGATAGAAATAGTACACCAGTCTATCAGGGTAACCAGTCTGTCAATGTACATGTAATCAGACAGAAATAGTACACCAGTCTATCAGGGTAACCAGTCTGTCAATGTACATGTATCAGATAGAAATAGTACACCAGTCTATCAGGGTAACCAGTCTGTCAATGTACATGTATTTAGACAGAAATAGTACACCAGTCTATCAGGGTAACCAGTCTGTCAATGTACATGTAATCAGATAGAAATAGTACACCAGTCTATCAGGGTAACCAGTCTGTCAATGTACATGTATTCAGACAGAAATAGTACACATGTCTACCAGGGTAACCAGTCTGTCAATGTACATGTAATCAGATAGAAATAGTACACCAGTCTATCAGGGTAACCAGTCTGTCAATGTACATGTAGTTAGATAGAAATAGTATACCAGTCTATCAGGGTAACCATTCTGTCAATGTACCTGTACTCAGACAGAAATAGTACACCAGTCTATCAGGGTAACCAGTCTGTCAATGTACATGTATTCAGACAGAAATAGTACACCAGTCTATCAGGGTAACCAGTCTGTCAATGTACATGTAATCAGATAGAAATAGTACACCAGTCTATCAGGGTAACCAGTCTGTCAATGTACATGTAGTCAGACAGAAATAGTACACCAGTCTATCAGGGTAACCAGTCTGTCAATGTACATGTATCAGATAGAAATAGTACACCAGTCTATCAGGGTAACCAGTCTGTCAATGTACATGTAGTCAGACAGAAATAGTACACCAGTCTATCAGGGTAACCAGTCTGTCAATGTACATGTAGTCAGATAGAAATAGTACACCAGTCTATCAGGGTAACCAGTCTGTCAATGTACATGTAATCAGATAGAAATAGTACACCAGTCTATCAGGGTAACCAGTCTGTCAATGTACATGTAATCAGATAGAAATAGTACACCAGTCTATCAGGGTAACCAGTCTGTCAATGTACATGTATCAGACAGAAATGTACACCATTATCAGGTAACCATTGTCATTACTTATGAAGAAATAGTACACCAGTCTATCAGGGTAACCAGTCTGTCAATGTACATGTAGTCAGATAGAAATAGTACACCAGTCTATCAGGGTAACCAGTCTGTCAATGTACATGTAATCAGATAGAAATAGTACACCAGTCTATCAGGGTAACCAGTCTGTCAATGTACATGTAATCAGATAGAAATAGTACACCAGTCTATCAGGGTAACCAGTCTGTCAATGTACATGTAATCAGATAGAAATAGTACACCATTCTATCAGGGTAACCAGTATGTCAATGTACCTGTAATCAGATAGAAATAGTACACCAATATATCAGGGTAACCAGTCTGTCAATGTACATGTAGTCAGAGTGTTTTGGTGTTGTGTTGTGTAGAAATAGTACACCAGTCTATCAGGGTAACCAGTCTGTCAATGTACATGTAATCAGTCACCTCCGTGGTCGAGTGGTTAAGGTCGCTGACTTGTATACCACTGTAACCTATCATCACTATGGTCACGGGTTCGAGCTCCGCTCAGGCCGTGTCTCATTTATATGAAAAAGTTGGCAGTTTCTTACGGAGTTTGGTGCACCCAAGTACTGGTTAACCGCTGGAGCTTACCCAGGAAAGGTGTTGTTCGGTAAACTGCCCGCCGGCGATATAGCCCAAAATGGTGCTGATGCAGGCGTAAAACCCGAAATATAACATATATAACATGTAATCAGATAGAAATAGTACACCAATCTATCAGGGTAACCAGTCTGTCAATGTACATGTAGTTAGATAGAAATAGTACACCAGTCTATCAGGGTAACCAGTCTGTCAGTGTACATGTAGTTAGATAGAAATAGTACACCAATCTATCAGGGTAACCAGTCTGTCAATGTACATGTAGTTAGATAGAAATAGTACACCAATCTATCAGGGTAACCAGTCTGTCAGTGTACATGTAGTTAGATAGAAATAGTACACCAATCTATCAGGGTAACCAGTCTGTCAGTGTACATGTAGTTAGATAGAAATAGTACACCAGTCTATCAGGGTAACCAGTCTGTCAGTGTACATGTAGTTAGATAGAAATAGTACACCAATCTATCAGGGTAACCAGTCTGTCAATGTACATGTAGTTAGATAGAAATAGTACACCAGTCTATCAGGGTAACCAGTCTGTCAATGTACATGTAGTTAGATAGAAATAGTACACCAGTCTATCAGGGTAACCAGTCTGTCAATGTACATGTAGTTAGATAGAAATAGTACACCAGTCTATCAGGGTAACCAGTCTGTCATGTACATGTAGTTAGATAGAAATAGTACACCAGTCTATCAGGGTAACCAGTCTGTCAATGTACATGTAGTTAGATAGAAATAGTACACCAGTCTATCAAGGTAACCAGTCTGTCAATGTACATGTAGTTAGATAGAAATAGTACACCAGTCTATCAAGGTAACCAGTCTGTCAATGTACATGTAGTTAGATAGAAATAGTACACCAGTCTATCAGGGTAACCAGTCTGTCAATGTACATGTAGTCAGATAGAAATAGTACACCAGTCTATCAGGGTAACCAGTCTGTCAATGTACATGTAGTCAGACAGAAATAGTACACCAGTCTATCAAGGTAACCAGTCTGTCAATGTACATGTAGTTAGACAGAAATAGTACACCAGTCTATCAAGGTAACCAGTCTGTCAATGTACATGTAGTTAGACAGAAATAGTACACCAGTCTATCAGGGTAACCAGTCTGTCAATGTACATGTAGTCAGACAGAAATAGTACACCAGTCTATCAGGGTAACCAGTCTGTCAATGTACATGTAGTCAGACAGAAATAGTACACCAGTCTATCAGGGTAACCAGTCTGTCAATGTACATGTAGTCAGACAGAAATAGTACACCAGTCTATCAAGGTAACCAGTCTGTCAATGTACATGTAGTCAGATAGAAATAGTACACCAGTCTATCAGGGTAACCAGTCTGTCAATGTACATGTAGTCAGACAGAAATAGTACACCAGTCTATCAGGGTAACCAGTCTGTCAATGTACATGTAGTCAGACAGAAATAGTACACCAGTCTATCAGGGTAACCAGTCTGTCAATGTACATGTAGTCAGATAGAAATAGTACACCAGTCTATCAGGGTAACCAGTCTGTCAATGTACATGTAGTTAGACAGAAATAGTACACCAGTCTATCAGGGTAACCAGTCTGTCAATGTACATGTAGTTAGATAGAAATAGTACACCAGTCTATCAGGGTAACCAGTCTGTCAATGTACATGTAGTCAGAAATAGTACACCAGTCTATCAGGGTAACCAGTCTGTCAATGTACATGTAGTTAGATAGAAATAGTACACCAGTCTATCAGGGTAACCAGTCTGTCAATGTACATGTAGTTAGATAGAAATAGTACACCAGTCTATCAGGGTAACCAGTCTGTCAATGTACATGTAGTTAGATAGAAATAGTACACCAGTCTATCAGGGTAACCAGTCTGTCAATGTACATGTAGTTAGATAGAAATAGTACACCAGTCTATCAGGGTAACCAGTCTGTCAATGTACATGTAGTTAGATAGAAATAGTACACCAGTCTATCAGGGTAACCAGTCTGTCAATGTACATGTAGTTAGATAGAAATAGTACACCAGTCTATCAGGGTAACCAGTCTGTCAATGTACATGTAGTTAGATAGAAATAGTACACCAGTCTATCAGGGTAACCAGTCTGTCAATGTACATGTAGTTAGATAGAAATAGTACACCAGTCTATCAGGGTAACCAGTCTTTATGTTTTCTATCATTTCATTCAGCCAAACATAAATTATTTATAATCTAACTTATATAATTATAAGTCACCACTATAAATAATTTACCAATTATTTCCCAATGTAAAATAACTAACACTTGTATAGGAATTGGTCGCACAGGCTACGTATCAAACGTATCGTTTTATTTCATTACACAAACATAATCAATTCATACACATGATGGTTCCTCCAAACATCTTGCTACAGAATGTAGCTGGGTGTCCATGCACTTATAACAACATTGGGAATAGAATCTGATGCGACACTGCCGTTATTTGAGTGTCACACTTATTGTCCAGAACCATCATTTCACTCTCTCCAGCATCACTCACACGTCGTGAAACACGATGTTACATCATTATGATCGATAGGTATAGTACGACAGAAAATCGTTTCATCTGCAACAGAAAATATGATAACAACATATCACAACATAAAAGGGCGGGTGGGCCGGGAAACGTCGATACGCTTTACAGTCCTGCTTAACCTCGAATGAGACCGCATTACAATACACGTACTTGCATACAGTACACCTGTACATGTAAGTACTTCTGATTGGCTACTACATGATGGTCAGATAAACTGACCATAAACAAACCACTCTAGTATAGCTTATACTGATCGAATATAAATATATTTATGTGTTCTATCATTTCATTCAGCCAAACATAAATTATTTATAATCTAACTTATATAATTATAAGTCACCACTATAAATAATTTACCAATTATTTCCCAATGTAAAATAACAAACACTTGTATAGGAATTGGTCGCACAGGCTACGTATCGACTGAAAAAGAACGGGCTAATTTAAGTAGCATGTATACACTATTGCATACATACTCTGTACAGCTTATATCATATATAATACCCTCTAGGTAACAAACGTCCTGTTATGAACAGGCCAACTGTTAAATATAATATAATAGTACACCACTTCCTGTTATGAACAGGCCAACTGTTATATATTATATATAGATGTACAGCACTTCCTGTTATAAACAGGCTAGCTGAATAGACAGCACTTCCTGCTATAAACAGGCCAGCTGTTAAATATCATATAAATGTACAGCACTTCCTGTTATAAACAGGCCAGCTGTAATATATCATACACATGTACAGCACTTCATGTTATGAACAGTCCATCTTTTATATATCAAATGAATAGACAGCACTTCACGTTATAAACAGGCCAGCTGTTAAATATCATATAAATGGACAGCACTTCCTGTTATGAACAGGCCAACTGTTATATATCATATATAGATGTACAGCACTTCCTGTTATAGACAGGCTAGCTGAATAGACAGAACTTCCTGTTATAAACAGGCAAGCTGTTAAATATCATATAAATGTACAGCACTTCCTGTTATAAACAGGCCAGCTTTTATATTTTAAATAATTAGACAGCACTTCCTGTTATAAACAGGTCAGCTGTAATATATCATACAAATGTACAGCACTTGATGTTATGAACAGTCCATCTTTTATATATCAAATGAATAGACAGCACTTCACGTTATAAACAGACCAGCTGTTAAATATCATATAATTGTACACCACTTCCTGTTATGAACAGGCCAACTGTTATATATTATATATAGATGTACAGCACTTCCTGTTATCAACAGGCTAGCTGAATAGACAGCACTTCCTGTTATAAACAGGCCAGCTGTTAAATATCATATAAATGTACAGCACTTCTTGTTATAAACAGGCCAGCTGTAATATATCATACACATGTACAGCACTTCATGTTATGAACAGTCCATCTTTTATATATCAAATGAATAGACAGCACTTCACGTTATAAACAGGCCAGCTGTTAAATATCATATAAATGGACAGCACTTCCTGTTATGAACAGGCCAACTGTTATATATCATATATAGATGTACAGCACTTCCTGTTATAGACAGGCTAGCTGAATAGACAGAACTTCCTGTTATAAACAGGCAAGCTGTTAAATATCATATAAATGTACAGCACTTCCTGTTATAAACAGGCCAGCTTTTATATATCAAATAATTAGACAGCACTTCCTGTTATAAACAGGTCAGCTGTAATATATCATACAAATGTACAGCACTTGATGTTATGAACAGTCCATCTTTTATATATCAAATGAATAGACAGCACTTCACGTTATAAACAGACCAGCTGTTAAATATCATATAAATGGACAGCACTTCCTGTTATGAACAGGCCAACTGTTATATATCATATATAGATGTATAGCACTTCCTGTTATAAACAGGCCAGCTGTTAAATATCATATAAATGTACAGCACTTCCTGTTATGAACAGGCCAGCTTTTATATATATATCATATAAATGGACAGCACTTCCTGTTATGAACAGGCCAGCTTTTATATATATCATATAAATGGACAGCACTTCCTGTTATGAACAGGCCAGCTTTTATATATATCATATAAATGGACAGCACTTCCTGTTATGAACAGGCCAGCTTTTATATATATCATATAAATGGACAGCACTTCCTGTTATGAACAGGCCAGCTTTTATATATATCATATAAATGGACAGCACTTCCTGTTATGAACAGGCCAGCTTTTATATATATCATATAAATGGACAGCACTTCCTGTTATGAACAGGCCAGCTTTTATATATATCATATAAATGGACAGCACTTCCTGTTATGAACAGGCCAGCTTTTATATATATCATATAAATGGACAGCACTTCCTGTTATGAACAGGCCAGCTTTTATATATATCATATAAATGGACAGCACTTCCTGTTATGAACAGGCCAGCTTTTATATATATCATATAAATGGACAGCACTTCCTGTTATGAACAGGCCAGCTTTTATATATATCATATAAATGGACAGCACTTCCTGTTATGAACAGGCCAGTTTTATAGATATCATATAAATGGACAGCACTTCCTGTTATGAACAGGCCAGATTTTATATATATCATATAAATGGACAGCACTTCCTGTTATGAACAGGCCAGCTTTTATATATATCATATAAATGGACAGCACTTCCCGTTATGAACAGGCCAGCTTTATTTATATCATATAAATGGACAGCATTTCCTGTTATGAACAGGCCAGCTTTTATATATATCATATAAATGGACAGCACTTCCTGTTATGAACACGCCAGCTTCTAGACATGATAAAAATGTACACCACTTGTTTTTCTTCAAAATACGTTGCAACATCAAAATAAGACTCAAATTACTTATCATACATTTTTGGCTTCTCCAGCTCTGCCGGTTCCCTTGTATGTGAAGGCTTGCGGCTGCTATCTTCGACCGCTCCATACTGCCTGTTGGCCTCTGCAATTGCTGCCTCAGCTAATGTTGCCTCTCCAATGGTTGACTCATTTACTGCTGGCTGCTTGGCAGAAGATGCACTATCCGAGCTTTATATGTTAAATGTTTGAAGGATAATCACTATCACTGTCCGCCATTACGTCGATACGCTTTACAGTCCTGCTTAACCTCGAATGAGAACACATTACAATACACGTACTTACATACAGTACACCTGTACATGTAAGTACTTCTGATTGGCTACTACATGATGGTCAGATAAACTGACCATAAACAAACCACTCTAGTATAGCGTATACTGATCGAATATAAATATATGTCAATGTACCTGTAATCAGACAGAAATAGTACACCAGTCTATCAGGGTAACCAGTCTGTCAATGTACATGTAGTCAGATATAAATAGTACACCAGTCTATCAGGGTAACCAGTCTGTCAATGTACATGTAGTCAGATAGAAATAGTACACCAGTCTATCAGGGTAACCAGTCTGTCAATGTACATGTAGTCAGATAGAAATAGTACACCAGTCTATCAGGGTAACCAGTCTGTCAATGTACTTGTAATCAGACAGAAATAGTACACCAGTCTATCAGGGTAACCAGTATGTCAGTGTACATTTAGTCAGATAGAAATATAGACCAGTCTATCAGGGTAACCAGTCTGTCAATGTGCATGTAGTCAGACATAGTGAGTACACAAGTCTATCAGGGTAAATGTACCCAGTTGTCCACGTTGTGGAACCAGTGTGTTAATGTTTGGGCTGATGGACCTTGGATACGGACATACCCCCCCCCATGTTTTTAACATAGAGGGCAAAATTCCCACTATAGGTTCCAACCTTGAATTTGAATGGGCGGTTATTTCATACCTGTGTTTTTATATTGGGGTTATGTCCACCTGCGTCAAAAAATGAGCGTGAGTGATTATGTCTTACACTTGATGTGCCAATGAACTCCATGTACATAATTTTATTTTTATGTATTTGTTTATGCTATGTACAAAGTAAAGAAAAACTGTTTCTGTTTCTTTCTGCAGACTCAGTATATGGAAACTGCAGTACCTATTGACACGGAACGACTCCAGGGTACTATTCGAACAGCTGAGGAACATTGAACTTGACGCTGTAGCAAACCTGATCTTAGCCATCCACGGTACTGAAGGCCAAGCATATAAACTTGTTACATCAACCACTGGCTACTTCAACTATCGGAATCATTATTCCGTTTTAGTTGACAAAAAAGTGACAGAATCGGCCAAAAAGGAGTTTGAGCAGAGACTCTTTATAGCCTGGAACCAGTTGAAACCAGGTAAATTTATATTTAAAGTAATGCTTGTGTAAACCAGTTCATACTGAATAATATTTTAACATTGTGTTCATAAATATATTGTGTAGTAATTTATGAAGTGTGAAATAGTTCAACTTTCATGTCATAGTCCTAATCAACAGTTTCACTGTATGTGAGTGGCCTGTCTCCAATTGTAATAAAATCTGCTAAAAGTGATTTAATTGCTATTATGATTATGGAGAACCGTAGGTACGAACAGAGCCAAACTAAAACAAAGACTATCATAGACAAAATAAGATTACAGCCACACCTGTGTTATTGGTCACCTCCATTGTATATTGGTATATACCAGTCCGTATTAAGCAGCCAGTTTCGAGATTCCCAATATGTTGTGTTATATATTTCATCTCTTTAAACAGCCATATGTGCTGTGCTAAGCAGCCACCTGTGATAATCAGTCATCTGTGCTAAGCAGACACCTGTGCCAAGCATCCATATGTGCTAAGCAGCCACTTTCTGTGATTCCCTTTGCTTAACACAAGTGTGTCTGTATATACTCTTCAGCAATGTTCAAATTGCATAGATAATATGTATAACTCGTATCATTTGCGAAATCAACTAAAAGTCGAATCCGAAAATTTTCATTCATAATGTAAGATAGCGACGTGAACGTGAATTACTATGAAAACATGTGATTTTCATAAAATATATTTAGTTACCAACTGAAATAAATCAGAAAAGCTCCTAAATTATATTGTTTTTGGTAACAAGGCAGTATTATCCATCATTTTCTTCAGATACTTTGTGATCGGGGCCCCGTAAATATGTTTGCTTCGGCGTCGCTGATAGGCTATGTGTTTTAATGGTATTAAGTTGATTGGATTACGGCATGTATCCAGATGTCGGGGGAGATTAGCTTAATATGCCTTGCGGTTTAAATGTGTAGGCTGTCAAATAACAAGACGGATTACCATTAATTAGCAATTATATTCTCCAGAAATAAGGTGAAATTGATGTCGCCCTGATGTTGTTTGCTGCTCAGCCAAGTGTTTTAGCTGCACTATCCCAATACTAAACAACATAGAGCCTGATCAGATGGCACCTTTATTTGCCGTCTGATCTGGCTCTATGCTGTTTGCAAAAGTTTGATTGTATCTACCCCTAGCGTGCAAAGTGTTAAATATGAAAAAAAAGAATATTCCTATTGTTAGACCTTGCATTTTAAATTTAGATTGTTTAACCCATTTCTCCACAACACAAGAGGTGAATTACTCATTTTATCTCTATTTTGCTGTACATAATCAATAATCTATATAACAATGTTTGGTGGCATAGAACATTAACTGTTTCAACTTGTTCGATGTTAGTTGTTTACAGTATGCCTCCGTTATCGAGTGGTTACGGTCGCCGACTTGTATACCACTGTAACATATCATCACTGATGGTTACGGGTTCGAGTCCCGCTCAGACTGTGTCTCTTTATATGGAAAAGTTGGCAGTTTATTACGGACGTTGGTGCACCATGTACTGGTTAACTGCTGGAACCTGCCCAGAAAAGGTGGTGTTAGGTAAACTGTCCGTCGCTCATATGGGCAACCAGTAGCGACGATAAATAAACATACTAAAACATTTTTAAAATAGTGATTACTTTCTTTACTGTATTTGTTGCAGATTGGCAGCATGACATACACGTACATCTGGTCACACAGCAAGAAATCGTTGACCAGCATGGGTACGTTTACTGATTTAGCTTCTGTGTTCATATTTTAACTTATTTATAATTATAGATGTTTGGACATGTATAATGTGTTTAAAGTGAAGTGCGTTGCCTATTATTGTGTCACTCTATTGAAAGGGCCAATAATTTCTGACTTATGAGGCACCTCTTATGAACAGCCGTACTTGACAACGTTTTTATATCTTCCGCTCCGTAGTCTTAGCCATTAGGTCACAAAGATGGAGTATATGTATATAACAAGAGACATACCACATATACTTCTGAAATACATGGGCTGTACTGATGCAATGTAAAACCGTTTGTGTGAATGGCAGATGGATTATCAAGTCCTCCATTGAGATGAACTGTCAGTCTTGTATACATATATACAGTCAAACCTTATTATAATCACCCCCTTCCTTAAGAAACTTTCTTTGTTAAAAGATCATTTACAATATACTCAGACTATAGAAATAGGTGTTATATATATAATACCCTGTATATGTCTTTTACTGTATATGTCTTTTACTAACAAACCACCTGTCGTATGAGACCAGAATATTTGACTTCATTTGAAGATTTCTTAAAATGGGTTATACTATTCATATTGTCTATTACCTCAATATTTATTTATCAGAAACTCGTATTGGGAGCTAGTCTACTTTGTCACCCATGGAACTCCGTCTCAGACAGTGGACTCTAGAGAAGTGTCAGGTATCACAGTGGCATCCCTAGGGAATATAGATGGCCCCAATGGTCGCTATCAGATAAGGATTGACAGTCACATGACTACGTACATGAGATATGACAGATATGCTTGCTCTGTATATTTGAACCATAAGTTGGACAGAGAAGCTCAGAAGAATATGGAGTTAGTTCTGACTAATGAAATAAAAATGACTCATGCTACAGGTAAGTGATGATCTCTAATAACTATTGGGCCTAATGTACCAGTCATTTCTTACCAAACTGGGCCTTGGGGTTATATAACTTGTCTCCAATTTCAAACTCGTTTTCAGGTGTGGAAGTAGTGATAACGCAGTGGTAGCGCATTCGCTTCCGGCGCATATAAACTAAGCTCGGTGTCAAGCTTCTGATTGTATGAGCCAAATGCAAATCTCAGACTCTGTCGCCAATCAAATATGAGCCAGACCGGAACATGACAGGGGATAATGAGACTGGAATACCAGCATTATCACTGAACTGTCCTTGTAGTGCCCGGCTAGAAATGTGGGTTGCTATAAGTATAAATCATCTATAGTCGTGGGAAGTACAGTGATTTCTTTTATATTTTCCAATGAATGATTGAGTTTTCTCAGTGAAAGTAAATGTTATGTGTCACAGTTTTCATACAGTGGAACATGGCATTTTCTCTATCACTGCTTGAGGTTCATATTCCACCGATGTACTTATTTTCAAATAATCGTGAACAGTTAATTATAAAGTAATATATTCTAATTAATTTGTTTTGTCAGTAGTTTTTAATTTTGACAGCAAACAGAAACTAACTTGAAAATTATACCGTAACAATTTTTTATTACGGACGGTGACATGAACATAAGTGGTTGTGCGGTTGCCTATTGTAGTGAAATGCTCCCGACATGGGCAGTTAAAATTAATACAATTTGATAACAAATATTATATTAGCCAAAATCATTGAAAAATCATGAAAGAAAAAGAAGATTTGTATTTATTAGTGTAAGATAGGATTTTATTTAATATCGTGATCACCGAAATACATAGTTCCACAACGTGCCAACTATCCCAACAAAGAAACACGCTAATCAGGAATTACTGCATGAAAGCTTTAACAGCTTCGCTGTTTTCCGTTTTCGTGGACCACCTGCGTCGTTGCGGTCGCTGACTTGCATGGCACTAACCTATCATCACCGATTGTCACGTGTTCGAGCCCCGCTCAGACTGTGTCTATGGTTAACCGCTGGAAGATGCCCAGGAAAGGTGTTCTTAGGTAAACTGCCCGTCGCTCAAATCGGCAATCATTAGCGATGTTAAATAAATAAAAAAGCCTTGTTTTTCCAATTGGCTAAACTAATGCATAGTAACTTAATAACCAGTAATTAATAGTCCACCGATACATAGCAATTTAATATGTGGAATAGGTCATGTCATGTTGTTCCGCGTCGGATTTGGATTGAAGGATCCTGGGTATTGAAACTCGTTCAGGGCACACATGTAATGTCCTTCAGCAAGATACCTTGCACACATACCATCCCTCTACTATGATCTGTTTATATTCGGAGCCATCATGGCCCGTCAGTCATACCTCAACCACTAACCCTCTACTATGGAATATTGTCCTGCTAATACTTGAGGCCATCACGGCCTGCCAGTCATACCTCAACCACCAAAACTCTACTATGGAATATTGTCCTGCTAATACTTGAGGCCATCACGGCCTGCCAGTCATACCTCAACCACCAAAACTCTACTATGGAATATTGTCCTGCTAATACTTGAGGCCATCACGGCCTGCCAGTCATACCTTAACCACCAACCCTCTACTATGGAATATTGTCCTGTTAATACTTGGAACCATCATGGCCCGCCAGTCATACCTCAACCACTAACCGTCTACTATGGAATATTGTCCTGTTAATACTTGGAGCCATCATGGCCCGTCAGTCATACCTCATCCACCAAGCACCAACTATCTACTATTGAATCTTGTCCTGTTAATACTTGGAGCCATCACAGCCCGTCAGTCATACCTCATCCACCAAGCATCAATCCTCTACTATTGAATCTTGTCCTGCTAATACTTGGAGCCATCATGGCACGTCAGTCATACATCATCCACCAAGCACCAACTGTCTACTATTGAATCTTGTCCTGTTAATACTTGGAGCCATCACAGCCCGTCAGTCATACCTCATCCACCAAGCATCAATCCTCTACTATGGAATATTGTCCTGTTAATACTTGGAGCCATCACAGCCCGCCAGACATACCTCAACAACTATCCGTCTACTATGGAATCTTGTCTTGTTAATAATTGGAGCCATCATGGCCCGTCAGTCATACCTCATCCATCATCTACTAACCGTCTACTATGGAATCTTGTCCTGTTAATTCTTTGAGCTAGCATGGCCTGCCAGTCATACCTTATCCACCATCCAGCAACCAACTGTCTACTATGGAATATTGTCCTGTTAATACGTGGAGCCATCACGGCCCGTCAGTCATACATCATCCACCACCCTCTACTATGGCATCTTCTACTGCTAATACTTGGAGCCATCACGGTCCGTCAGTCATACCTCAACAACCAAGCACCAACCCTCTACTATGGACTCTTGTCATGTTAATACTTCAAGCCACCACGGCCCACCAGTCATACCTCATTCACCAACAACCAACCTCTACTATGGAATAGTTTCCTACTAATACTTGGAGCCATCACGGCCCGTCAGTCATACCTCAACCACCAACCCTCTACTATGGATGCTTGTCCTGTTAATACTTGGAGCCATCACGACCCGTCAGTCATACCTCAACCACCAACCCTCTACTATAGAATCGTGTCCTGTTAATACTTGGAGACATCACGACCCATCAGTCATACCTCAACCACAAACCCTCTACTATAGAATCGTGTCCTGTTAATACTTGGAGCCATAACGACCCGTCAATCATACCTCAACCACCAACCATCTACTATAGAATCGTGTCCTGTTAATACTTGGAGACATCATGGCCCGTCAGTCATACCTCAACCACCAACCCTCAGCTATGGAATCTTGTCCTGTTCATACTTGGAGCCATCACGACCCACCAGCAATACCTCAACCACTAACCGTCTACTATGGAATCTTGTCCTGTTAATACTTGGAGCCATCACGACCCACCAGCCATACCTCAACCACTAACCGTCTACTATGGAATATTGTCCTGTTAATACTTGGAGACATCACGGCCCGTCAGTCATACCTCATCCACCAAGCACCAACCCTCTACTATGGAATATTGTCCTGTTAATACTTGGAGCCATCACGGCCCGTCAGTCATACCTCATCCACCAAGCACCAACCCTCTACTATGGAATCATGTCCTCTTATTACGTGATGTCACCACGGCCCGCCAGTCATACCTCAATCACCGACCCTCTACTATGGAATATTGTCATGTTAATACTTGGAGCCAGCATGGCCCGTCAGTCATACCTTATCCACCAACCACCAAACCTCTACTATGGAATATTGTCCTGTTAATACTTGGAGCCAGCACGGCCCGCCAGTCATACCTTATCCACCAAGCACCAACCGTCTTCTATGGAATATTGTCCTGTTAATACTTGGAGCCATCACGGCCTGTCAATCATAACTCATCCACCAAGCACCAACCCTCTACTATGGAATATTGTCATGTTAATACTTGGAGCCATCACGGCCCGTCAATCATACCTCATCCACCAAGCACCAACCCTCTACTATGGAATCTTGTCCTGCTAATAATCGTCCCTCTTTGTCATGTCCTGTTAATACTTGGAGCCATCATGGCCCGTCAGTCATACCTCATCCACCAACCCTCTACTATGGAATCTTGTCCTGTTAATACTTGGAGACATCATGGCCCGTCAGTCATACATCAACCACCAACCCTCTACTATGGAATATTGTCCTGTTAATACTTGGAGCCAGCATGGCCCGTCAGTCATACCTCATCCACCAACCACCAAACCTCTACTATGGAATATTGTCCTGTTAATACTTGGAGCCATCACGGCCTGCCAGCCATACCTCATCCACCAAGCACCAACCCTCTACTATGGAATATTGTCCTGTTAATACTTGGAGCCATCATGGCCCGTCACTCATACCTCATCCACCAACCACTAACCCTCTACTATGGAATATTGTCCTGTTAATACTTGGAGCCATAATGGCCCGTCAGTCATATCTCATCCACCAACCACTAACCCTCTACTATGGAATATTGTCCTGTTAATAATTGGAGCCATCATGGCACGTCAGTCATACCTCAACCACTAACCGTCTACTATGGAATATTGTCCTGTTAATACTTGGAGCCATCACGGCCCGTCAGTCATACCTCATCCACCAGGCACCAACCATCTACTATGGAATCTTGTCCCTGTTAATACTTGGAGCAATCATGGCACGTCAGTCATACCTCATCCACCAAGCACCAACTCTCTACTATGGAATATTGTCCTGTTAATACTTGGAGCCATCACAGCCCGTCAGTCATACCTCATCCACCAACCACTAATCCTCTACTATGGATATTGTCCTGTTAATACTTGGAGCCATCATGGCCCATCAGTCATACCTCATCCACCAAGCACCAACCCTCTACTATGGAATATTGTCCTGTTAATACTTGGAGCCATCATGGCACGTCAGTCATAACTCATCCACCAAGCACCAACCCTCTACTATGGAATATTGTCCTGTTAATACTTGGAGCCATCATGGCACGTCAGTCATAACTCATCCACCAAGCACCAACTCTCTACTATGGAATATTGTCCTGTTAATACTTGGAGCCATCATGGCACGTCAGTCATAACTCATCCACCAAGCACCAACTCTCTACTATGGAATATTGTCCTGTTAATACTTGGAGCCATCATGGCACGTCAGTCATAACTCATACCAGCCAACTCTCTACTATGGAATATTGTCCTGTTAATACTTGGAGCCATCATGGCACGTCAGTCATAACTCATCCACCTAGCACCAACCCTCTACTATGGAATATTGTCCTGTTAATACTTGGAGCCATCATGGCACGTCAGTCATAACTCATCCACCAAGCACCAACTCTCTACTATGGAATATTGTCCTGTTAATACTTGGAGCCATCATGGCACGTCAGTCATAACTCATCCACCAAGCACCAACTCTCTACTATGGAATATTGTCTTGTTAATACTTGGAGCCATCATGGCACGTCAGTCATAACTCATCCACCAAGCACCAACCCTCTACTATGGAATATTGTCCTGTTAATACTTGGAGCCATCATGGCACGTCAGTCATAACTCATCCACCAAACACCAACTCTCTACTATGGAATATTGTCCTGTTAATACTTGGAGCCATCATGGCACGTCAGTCATAACTCATCCACCAAGCACCAACCCTCTACTATGGAATATTGTCCTGTTAATACTTGGAGCCATCATGGCACGTCAGTCATAACTCATCCACCAAGCACCAACTCTCTACTATGGAATATTGTCCTGTTAATACTTGGAGCCATCATGGCACGTCAGTCATAACTCATCCACCAAGCACCAACCCTCTACTATGGAATATTGTCCTGTTAATACTTGGAGCCATCATGGCACGTCAGTCATAACTCATCCACCAAGCACCAACTCTCTACTATGGAATATTGTCCTGTTAATACTTGGAGCCATCATGGCACGTCAGTCATAACTCAACCACCAACTCTCCACTATGGAATATTGTCCTGTTAATACTTGGAGCCATCATGGCACGTCAGTCATAACTCATCCACCAAGCACCAACCCTCTACTATGGAATATTGTCTTTTGTCATGGTACATTTCACACATGTAATATTTATCTTATATTTTTTTATCAGATGTTAATATAGATGTGAAGTTTGGTAGATCTGAGGAATATTTGGACATGCATGGAGGAAGAGTCTGGAAAAGTGTCTACTTTGTAAATAACTATAACCAGCATGTACCAGTGACGGCACTGAAAACACTGAACCAGTCGAGTCTAAGCACAGCACTCACATTCAGAGGTAAGTTATTCAACACATTCTTCTTGTATGTTGCGCGTAAATCATAAGTTAGTCAGTACATAGCCCATTTCTGTGCACCTCCTTACAATGTACATTGCCATGATACTAGATTTATATATTTCTTGTTTGTTATCCCAAATTTCACAATAATCTCCGTTGTATAGGTAAGTAAATACTGGCATGTTACGGTCAATAGACGTAAATACAGGCATGTTACGGTCTATAGACTGAAAGGCTTGGCACCACACATCAAATCCAGTCTAGCTATGTCCTTGGGGAGTGCGATAAATAATGTTGGCATAACTTGTAGCCCAACCCATTTGCTATGTTTCCATATTAAATCGTATGCAGCAATATAATTCATCTTAATTTAATTTCAAATTGTTTTCCACGTATTTCGCTGTATGTATAATTGTAATGTAATGCATCTGTCACACAACACCGTATATGGGAAACGGGCACCACCGTATAAACAATATGCGGTCCGGCAGAGAAAATGTTATTTGGCCCTTTCAGGAACATATATGCAACGGGCATGGCACGGGTGGAACGAACAAGGAACTAACATGAACGAACCGGTTCTGTACAGTACAATTACACGAAAGCCACCGAATGAGTAACGAACATAGTTATATCGTACTTTAACGGAAGAAACGCTTGCATACTGGACAAAACGAACAACTAACGTATGTCAAACAGACACGCAATGGTTACAGAACGTATATAAGCCCGAGCGTTGTGTACCGGACATCACATATGACGGATATTAACAGGACATTAAAAGCACATTGATGAACAGCAATGGATTTACAAATAGGTCTTCCGTTCCATGTCCGTTCCCATATAGGGTGATGTGTGATAGATGCATAATATATGAAAAAAGCATGCAATACAATATTATTAAACTACAGTATAACCTTCCATAACGGCCAACTCTAATAAACAGCCACTTCCAACGAACGAGCCAGTTAAATACATCCCGAGAGATGTTCCTATATATTTGACCACCTCTCTGACCCGGTCAACTGTCTAAAATTCTTTGCCACTTTGGAAGTCGTGATAGCGCAGTGGATGCGCGTTCGCTTCAGGTGCGAAAGGTCCGGAGTTCGAGCCCCACTGGAGCCGTTACGATTGTGCCCTTAGGCAAGGCATTTAAATTCCACGTTGCCTCTTCTCTCTCCCTCGTGGCGATGGATTCCATCAGGAATGAGGTCTCGAGAGTGATTTATATAAGTTGAAATAACTTGTTTCGCAATCGAGCTAAAATAAATTTGTATAAACTAACTGTCTAAAACGGCCAAATTTATTTTTTCTTCTCTCAGGTCGTACACAATGACAACATAATTATTGAGTATGTAGTACACTGTGCCTATTGCTTTTCAGCAGTATGGAGATACATGTGAAATTGATCGCATCTGCTGTGGAGAAAAGAGTTAAACAAGTCTAGTCAAAATAGAACATTTTTGTTGTTGCAGGTTTCCGAGGAGAATTCTTTGCCACCATTGACATATCTGGTCGGCAGTTGACTCACTATCGTGACAGTTTCCATGTTCTGTTAGCATCCAAGCTATCTCCAACACTTTATACTGAAGCTCAGAAATACCTACTCAATGCCTGGAAAAATACATCTGTTGGTAAGCTCAGAATTACAAGTTTAATCAATGCCTGTTCATTATCATTATAAGCACCTACACCAAGCTAAATATATTAGTCCTGGTTGGTAGTCCTACTGTATGGAATTCATATAAGGGTTAGGGTTAGGGTTAGGGTTAACCCTAACCCTAACCCTGCACTATTACATCAAACTCAACAACAACAACAAGTCGTGATAGCGCGTTCGCTTCAGGTGCGAAAGGTCCGGAGTTCGAGCCCCGCTGGAGCCGTTTCGATTGTGCCCTTAGGCAAGGCATTTAAAGTCCACGTTGCCTCTTCTCTCTCCCTCGTGGCGATGGAATGATTCCATCAACAACAACAACCAACAACAACAAACAACAACAACACCAACAACAACAACAACAACAACAACAACACACAACAACAACACACAACAACAACAACAACAAACAACAACAACACACAACAACAACAACAACACAACAACAACAGCAACAACAACAACAACAACAACAACACACAACAACAACAACAACAACAACAACAACAACAAACAACAACAACACACAACAACAACAACAACAACAACACAACAACAACACCAACAACAAACAACAACAACACACAACAACAACAACACACAACAACAACAACAACAACAACAAACAACAACAACAACAACAACACAACAACAACAACAACAACAACACAACACCAACAACAACAACAACAACACAACAACAACAACACACAACAACACAACAACAACAACAACAACACAACAACAACACAACAACAACAACAACAACAACAACAACAACAACAACACAACAACAACAACAACAACCAACAACACACACAACAACAACACAACAACACAACCACACAACAACAACAACAACAAACAACACCACACAACAACAACAACAACAACAACAACAACAACACCCAACAACAACAACAACACCACCACACAACAACATCACCAACGACAACAAACAACACCAACAACAACAAACAACAACACCACCACCACACAACAACACACAACAACAACACACAACAACAACAAACAACAACACACAACACCACACAACAGCACACAACAACAACACACAACACCAACACACAACACCAACAACACACAACAACAACACCAACAACAACACCAACAACAAAAACAACAAC
>CM026397.1:84457238-84522218 GCA_014843695.1 Archivesica marissinica | reverse complement strand
CTACGTTTTATGGTTGCCTAGATATGGTAGAACTGTTCTACGTTTTATGGTTGCCTATATATGGTATAACTGTTCTACGTTTTATGGTTGTCCAGATATGGTAGGACTGTTCTACGTTTTATGGTTGCCTAGATATGGTAGGACTGCTCTACGTTTTATGGTTGTCCTGATATGGTAGGACTGCTCTACGTTTTATGGTTGCCTAGATATGGTAGAACTGTTCTACGTTTTATGGTTGCCTAGATATGGTAGAACTGTTCTACGTTTTATGGTTGCCTAGATATGGTAGAACTGTTCTACGTTTTATGGTTGCCTATATATGGTAGAACTGCTCTACGTTTTATGGTTGCCTAGATATGGTAGAACTGTTCTACGTTTTATGGTTGCCTAGATATGGTAGAACTGTTCTACGTGTTATGGTTGCCTAGATATGGTAGAACTGTTCTACGTTTTATGGTTGCCTAGATATGGTAGAACTGCTCTACGTTTTATGGTTGCCTAGATATGGTAGAACTGTTCTACGTTTTATGGTTGCCTAGATATGGTAGAACTGTTCTACGTTTTATGGTTGCCTAGATATGGTAGAACTGTTCTACGTTTTATGGTTGCCTAGATATGGTATAACTGCTCTACGTTTTATGGTTGCCTAGATATGGTAGAACTGTTCTACGTTTTATGGTTGCCTAGATATGGTAGAACTGTTCTACGTTTTATGGTTGCCTAGATATGGTAGAACTGTTCTACGTTTTATGGTTGCCTAGATATGGTATAACTGTTCTACGTTTTATGGTTGTCCAGATATGGTATAACTGTTCTACGTTTTATGGTTGCCTAGATATGGTAGAACTGTTCTACGTTTTATGGTTGCCTAGATATGGTAGAACTGTTCTACGTTTTATGGTTGCCTAGATATGGTATAACTGCTCTACGTTTTATGGTTGCCTAGATATGGTATAACTGTTCTACGTTTTATGGTTGCCTAGATATGGTAGAACTGTTCTACGTTTTATGGTTGCCTAGATATGGTAGAACTGTTCTACGTTTTATGGTTGCCTAGATATGGTAGAACTGTTCTACGTTTTATGGTTGCCTAGATATGGTAGAACTGTTCTACGTTTTATGGTTGCCTAGATATGGTAGAACTGTTCTACGTTTTATGGTTGTCCAGATATGTTAGGACTGCTCTACGTTTTATGGTTGCCTAGATATGGTAGAACTGTTCTACGTTTTATGGTTGTCCAGATATGTTAGGACTGCTCTACGTTTTATGGTTGCCTAGATATGGTAGAACTGTTCTACGTTTTATGGTTGTCTAGATATGGTAGGACTGTTCTACGTTTTATGGTTGCCTAGATATGGTAGGACTGTTCTACGTTTTATGGTTGCCTAGATATGGTAGAACTGTTCTACGTTTTATGGTTGCCTAGATATGGTAGAACTGTTCTACGTTTTATGGTTGCCTAGATATGGTAGAACTGCTCTACGTTTTATGGTTGCCTAGATATGGTAGAACTGTTCTACGTTTTATGGTTGTCCAGATATAGTAGGACTGCTCTACGTTTTATGGTTGCCTAGATATGGTAGAACTGTTCTACGTTTTATGGTTGTCCAGATATGTAGGACTCTCTAGTTTATGGTTGCCTAGATATGTAGAACTGCTCAACGTTTTATGGTTGTCCAGATATGGTATAACTGCTCTACGTTTTATGGTTGCCTAGATATGGTAGAACTGTTCTACGTTTTATGGTTGCCTAGATATGATAGAACTGTTCTACGTGTTATGGTTGCCTAGATATGGTAGAACTGTTCTACGTTTTATGGTTGCCTAGATATGGTAGAACTGCTCTACGTTTTATGGTTGCCTAGATATGGTAGAACTGTTCTACGTTTTATGGTTGCCTAGATATGGTAGAACTGTTCTACGTTTTATGGTTGCCTAGATATGGTAGAACTGTTCTACGTTTTATGGTTGCCTAGATATGGTATAACTGCTCTACGTTTTATGGTTGCCTAGATATGGTAGAACTGTTCTACGTTTTATGGTTGCCTAGATATGGTAGAACTGTTCTACGTTTTATGGTTGCCTAGATATGGTAGAACTGTTCTACGTTTTATGGTTGCCTAGATATGGTAGAACTGTTCTACGTTTTATGGTTGCCTAGATATGGTAGAACTGTTCTACGTTTTATGGTTGCCTAGATATGGTAGAACTGCTCTACGTTTTATGGTTGCCTAGATATGGTAGAACTGTTCTACGTTTTATGGTTGCCTAGATATGGTAGAACTGTTCTACGTTTTATGGTTGCCTAGATATGGTAGGACTGCTCTACGTTTTATGGTTGCCTAGATATGGTAGAACTGTTCTACGTTTTATGGTTGCCTAGATATGGTAGAACTGTTCTACGTTTTATGGTTGCCTAGATATGGTAGAACTGCTCTACGTTTTATGGTTGCCTAGATATGGTAGAACTGTTCTACGTTTTATGGTTGCCTAGATATGGTAGAACTGTTCTACGTTTTATGGTTGCCTAGATATGGTAGAACTGCTCTACGTTTTATGGTTGCCTAGATATGGTAGAACTGTTCTACGTTTTATGGTTGCCTAGATATGGTAGAACTGTTCTACGTTTTATGGTTGCCTAGATATGGTAGAACTGTTCTACGTTTTATGGTTGATTATATATGGTATAACTGTTCTACGTTTTATGGTTGCCTATATATGGTAGGACTCTTCTACGTTTTATGGTTGCCTAGATATGATAGAACTGTTCTACGTTTTATGGTTGCCTAGATATGGTAGAACTGTTCTATGTTTTATGGTTGTCCAGATATGTTAGGACTGCTCTACGTTTTATGGTTGCCCAGATATGGTAGAACTGTTCTACGTTTTATCGTTGTCCAGATATGTTAGGACTGCTCTAAGTTTTATGGTTACCTAGATATGGTATAACTGTTCTACGTTTTATGGTTGCCTAGATATGGTAGAACTGTTCTACGTTTTATCGTTGTCCAGATATGTTAGGACTGCTCTACGTTTTATGGTTACCTAGATATGGTAGAACTGTTCTACGTTTTATGGTTGTCCAGATATGGTAGGACTGTTCTACGTTTTATGGTTGCAAAGATATGGTAGGACTGTTCTACGTTTTATGGTTGCCTAGATATGGTAGAACTGTTCTACGTTTTATGGTTGCCTAGATATGGTAGAACTTTTCTACGTTTTATGTTTGCTTAGATATTTTAGAACTGCTCTACGTTTTATGGTTGCCTAGATATGGTAGACCTGTTCTACGTTTTATGGTTGTCCAGATATAGTAGGACTACTCTACGTTTTATGGTTGCCTAGATATGGTAGAACTGTTCTACGTTTTATGGTTGTCCAGATATGATAGGACTACTCTAAGCTTTATGGTTGCCTAGATATGCTAGAACTGCTCAACGTTTTATGGTTGTCCAGATATGGTATAACTGCTCTGCGTTTTATGTTTGCCTAGATATGGTATAACTGTTCTACGTTTTATGGTTGCCTAGATATGGTAGAACTGTTCTACGTTTTATAGTTGCCTAAATATGATAGAACTGTTCTACGTGTTATGTTTGCCTAGATATAGTAGAACTATTCTACATTTTATGGTTGCCTAGATATGGTAGAACTGCTCTACGTTTTATGGTTGCCTAGATATGGTAGAAATGTTCTACGTTTTATGGTTGCCTAGATATGGTAGAACTGTTCTACGTTTTATGGTTGCCTAGATATTGTAGAACTGTTCTACGTTTTATGGTTGCGTAGATATGGTATAACTGCTCTACGTTTTATGGTTGCCTAGATATGGTAGAACTGTTCTACGTTTTATGGTTGCCTAGATATGGTAGAACTGGTCTACGTTTTATGGTTGACTAGATATAGTAGAACTGATCTACGTTTTATGGTTGCCTGGATATGGTAGAACTGTTCTACGTTTTATGGTTGCCTAGATATGTTAGGACTTCTCTATGTTTTATGGTTGTCCAGATATGGTAGGACTGCTCAACGTTTTATGGTTGTCCAGATATGGTAGGACTTCTCAACGTTTTATGGTTGTCCAGATATGGTAGGTCTGCTCTACGTTTTATGGTTGCCTAGATATGGTAGAACTGTTCTACGTTTTATGGTTGCCTAGATATGGTAGAACTGTTCTACGTTTTACGGTTGCCTAAATATGATAGAACTGTTCTACGTGTTATGTTTGCCTAGATATAGTAGAACTATTCTACATTTTATGGTTGCCTAGATATGGTAGAACTGCTCTACGTTTTATGGTTGCCTAGATATGGTAGAAATTTTCTACGTTTTATGGTTGCCTAGATATGGTAGAACTGTTCTACGTTTTATGGTTGCCTAGATATTGTAGAACTGTTCTACGTTTTATGGTTGCGTAGATATGGTATAACTGCTCTACGTTTTATTGTTGCCTAGATATGGTAGAACTGTTCTACGTTTTATGGTTGCCTAGATATGGTAGAACTGGTCTACGTTTTATGGTTGACTAGATATAGTAGAACTGTTCTACGTTTTATGGTTGCCTGGATATGGTAGAACTGTTCTACGTTTTATGGTTGCCTAGATATGTTAGGACTTCTCTATGTTTTATGGTTGTCCAGATATGGTAGGACTGCTCAACGTTTTATGGTTGTCCAGATATGGTAGGACTTCTCAACGTTTTATGGTTGTCCAGATATGGTAGGTCTGCTCTACGTTTTATGGTTGCCTAGATATGGTAGAACTGTTCTACGTTTTATGGTTGCCTAGATATGGTAGAACTGTTCTACGTGTTATGGTTGCCTAGATATAGTAGAACTGCTCTACGTTTTATGGTTGCCTAGATATGGTAGAACTGTTCTACCTTTTATGGTTGCCTAGATATGGTAGAACTGTTCTACGTTTTATGGTTGCCTAGATATGGTAGAACTGTTCTACGTTTTATGGTTGATTATATATGGTATAACTGTTCTACGTTTTATGGTTGCCTATATATGGTAGGACTCTTCTACGTTTTATGGTTGCCATGATATGGTAGGACTGTTCTACGTTTTATGGTTGCCTAGATATGATAGAACTGTTCTACGTTTTATGGTTGCCTAGATATGGTAGAACTGTTCTATGTTTTATGGTTGTCCAGATATGTTAGGACTGCTCTACGTTTTATGGTTGCCCAGATATGGTAGAACTGTTCTACGTTTTATCGTTGACCAGATATGTTAGGACTGCTCTACGTTTTATGGTTACCTAGATATGGTATAACTGTTCTACGTTTTATGGTTGCCTAGATATGGTAGAACTGTTCTACGTTTTATGGTTGCCTAGATATGGTAGGACTGTTCTATGTTTTATGGTTGCCAATATATGGTAGAACTGTTCTACGTTTTATGGTTGTCCAGATATGTTAGGACTGCTCTACGTTTTATGGTTGCCTATATATGGTATAACTGCTCTACGTTTTATGGTTGCCTATATATGGTATAACTGTTCTACGTTGTATGGTTACCTAGATATGGTAGGACTGTTCTACGTTTTATGGTTGCCTAGATATGTTAGGACTGCTCTACGTTTTATGGTTGCCTAGATATGGTAGAACTGTTCTACGTTTTATGGTTGCCTAGATATGGTAGAACTGTTCTACGTTTTATGGTTGCCTAGATATGGTAGAACTGTTCTACGTTTTATGGTTGCCTAGATATGGTAGAACTGTTCTACGTTTTATGGTTGCCTAGATATGGTATAACTGTTCTACGTTTTATGGTTGCCTAGATATGGTAGGACTGTTCTACGTTTTATGGTTGCCTAGATATGTTAGGACTGCTCTACGTTTTATGGTTGCCTGATATGGTAGGACTGCTCTACGTGTTATGGTTGCCTAGATATAGTAGAACTATTCTACATTTTATGGTTGCCTAGATATGGTAGAACTGCTCTACGTTTTATGGTTGCCTAGATATGGTAGAAATTTTCTACGTTTTATGGTTGCCTAGATATGGTAGAACTGTTCTACGTTTTATGGTTGCCTAGATATGGTAGAACTGTTCTACGTTTTATGGTTGCATAGATATGGTATAACTGCTCTACGTTTTATGGTTGCCTAGATATGGTAGAACTGTTCTACGTTTTATGGTTGCCTAGATATGGTAGAACTGTTCTACGTTTTATGGTTGCCTAGATATGGTAGAACTGTTCTACGTTTTATGGTTGCCTAGATATGGTATAACTGCTCTACGTTTTATGGTTGTCCAGCTATGGTATAACTGTTCTACGTTTTATGGTTGCCTGGATATGGTAGAACTGTTCTACGTTTTATGGTTGCCTAGATATGTTAGGACTTCTCTACGTTTTATGGTTGTCCAGATATGGTAGGACTGCTCAACGTTTTATGGTTGTCCAGATATGGTAGGACTGCTCAACGTTTTATGGTTGTCCAGATATGGTAGGTCTGCTCTACGTTTTATGGTTGCCTAGATATGGTAGAACTGTTCTACGTTTTATGGTTGCCTAGATATGGTAGAACTGTTCTACGTGTTATGGTTGCCTAGATATAGTAGAACTGCTCTACGTTTTATGGTTGCCTAGATATGGTAGAACTGTTCTACGTTTTATGGTTGCCTAGATATGGTAGAACTGTTCTACGTTTTATGGTTGCCTAGATATGGTAGAACTGTTCTACGTTTTATGGTTGCCTAGATATGGTAGAACTGTTCTACGTTTTATGGTTGCCTAGATATGGTAGAACTGTTCTACGTTTTATGGTTGCCTAGATATGGTAGAACTGTTCTACGTTTTATGGTTGCCTAGATATGGTAGTACTGTTCTACGTTTTATGGTTGTACAGATATGGCAGGACAACTCTACGTGTTATGGTTGCCTAGATATGGTAGGACTGTTCTACGTGTTATGGTTGTCCAGATATAGTATAACTGCTCTACGTTTTATGGTTGCCTAGATATGGTAGTACTCCTCTACGTTTTATGGTTGCCTAGATTTGGTAGAACTGTTTTACGTTTTATGGTTGTCTAGATATGGTAGAACTGTTCTACGTTTTATGGTTGCCAAGATATGGTAGGACTGTTCTACTTTTTATGGTTGCCTAGATATGGTAGAACTGTTCAAGTTTTATGTTGTCTAGATATGTAGAACTGTTCTACGTTTATGGTTGCAGATATGTAATCTCTACGTTATGGTTGCCTAGATATGGTAGAACTGTTTACGTTTTATGGTTGCCTAGATATGGTAGAACTGTTCTACGTTTTATGGTTGCCAGATATGGTAGGACTGTTCTACGTTTTATGGTTGCCTAGATATGGTAGAACTGTCTACGTTTTATGGTTGTCCAGATATGGTAGGACTGCTCTACGTTTTATGGTTGCCTAGATATGGTATAACTGTTCTATTTTATGGTTGCCAGATATGGTACTGTTGTTTTATGGTTGCCTAGATATGGTAGAACTGTTCTACGTTTTATGGTTGCCTAGATATGGTATAACTGTTCTACGTTTTATGGTTGCCTAGATATGGTAGAACTGTTCTACGTTTTATGGTTGTCTAGATATGGTAGAACTGCTCTACGTTTTATGGTTGCCTAGATATGGTAGAACTGTTCTACGTTTTATGGTTGCCTAGATATGGTAGGACTGCTCTACGTTTTATGGTTGCCTAGATATGGTAGAACTGTTCTACGTTTTATGGTTGCCTAGATATGGTAGGACTGCTCTACGTTTTATGGTTGCCTAGATATGGTAGAACTGTTCTACGTTTTATGGTTGCCTGATATGGTAGAATATGGTAAACTGCTCTACGTTTTATGGTTGCCTAGATATGGTATAACTGTTCTACGTTTTATGGTTGCCTAGATATTTTAGATATGGTAGAACTGTTCTACGTTTTATGGTTGCCTAGATATGGTAGAACTGTTCTACGTTTTATGGTTGCCTAGATATGGTAGAACTGTTCTACGTTTTATGGTTGCCTAGATATGTTAGCTGCTCTACGTTTTATGGTTGCCTAGATATGTTAGGACTGCTCTACGTTTTATGGTTGTCCAGATATGGTATAACTGGTCTACGTTTTATGGTTGCCAAGATATGGTAGAACTGCTCTACGTTTTATGGTTGCCTAGATATGGTAGAACTGTTCTACGTTTTATGGTTGCCTAGATATGGTAGAACTGTTCTACGTTTTATGGTTGCCTAGATATGGTAGAACTGCTCTACGTTTTATGGTTGCCTAGATATGGTATAACTGTTCTACTTTTTATGGTTGCCAAGATATGGTACAACTGCTCTACGTTTTATGGTTGCCTAGATATGATAGAACTGTTTTATGGTTGTCCAGATATGGTAGGACTCGTTTTATGGTTGCCTAGATATGGTAGAACTGTTCTACGTTTTATGGTTGTCCAGATATGTATGACTCGTTTATGGTTGCCTAGATATGGTAGAACTGTTCTACGTTTTATGGTTGTCCAGATATGGTAGGACTCGTTTTATGGTTGCCTGGATATGGTAGAACTGTTCTACGTTTTATGGTTGCCTAGATATGGTAGAACTGTTCTACGTGTTATGGTTGCCTAGATATAGTAGAACTGCTCTACCTTTTATGGTTGCCTAGATATGGTAGAACTGTTCTACGTTTTATGGTTGCCTAGATATGGTAGAACTGTTCTACGTTTTATGGTTGCCTAGATATAGTAGAACTGTTCTACGTTTTATGGTTGTCCAGATATGGTAGAACTGTTCTACGTTTTATGGTTGCCTAGATATGGTAGAACTGTTCTACGTTTTATGGTTGCCTAGATATGGTAGAACTGTTCTACGTTTTATGGTTGCCTAGATATGGTAGAACTGTTCTACGTTTATGGTTGTAGATATGGAGGACCTCTACGTGTTATGGTTGCCTAGATATGGTAGGACTGTTCTACGTTTTATGGTTGTCCAGATATGGTATAACTGCTCTACGTTTTATGGTTGCCTAGATATGGTAGTACTGCTCTACGTTTTATGGTTGTCTAGATATGGTAGAACTGTTCTACGTTTTATGGTTGCCTAGATATGGTAGGACTGTTCTACTTTTATGGTTGCCTAGATATGGTAGATGTGTTTTTGTTGTTGTTAACTGTCTACGTTTTATGGTTGCCTAGATATGGTAGTACTGCTCTACGTTTTATGGTTGCCTAGATATGGTAGAACTGTTCTACGTTTTATGGTTGTCTAGATATGGTAGAACTGTTCTACGTTTTATGGTTGCCAAGATATGGTAGGACTGTTCTACGTTTTATGGTTGCCTAGATATGGTAGAACTGTTCTACGTTTTATGGTTGCCTAGATATGGTAGAACTTTTCTACGTTTTATGTTTGCTTAGATATGTTAGAACTGCTCTACGTTTTATGGTTGCCTAGATATGGTAGACCTGTTCTACGTTTTATGGTTGTCCAGATATAGTAGGACTACTCTACGTTTTATGGTTGCCTAGATATGGTAGAACTGTTCTACGTTTTATGGTTGTCCAGATATGATAGGACTACTCTAAGCTTTATGGTTGCCTAGATATGCTAGAACTGCTCAACGTTTTATGGTTGTCCAGATATGGTATAACTGCTCTGCGTTTTATGTTTGCCTAGATATGGTATAACTGTTCTACGTTTTATGGTTGCCTAGATATGGTAGAACTGTTCTACGTTTTACAGTTGCCTAAATATGATAGAACTGTTCTACGTGTTATGTTTGCCTAGATATAGTAGAACTGTTCTACGTTTTATGGTTGCCTAGATATGGTAGAACTGCTCTACGTTTTATGGTTGCCTAGATATGGTAGAACTGTTCTACGTTTTATGGTTGCCTAGATATGGTAGAACTGGTCTACGTTTTATGGTTGCCTAGATATAGTAGAACTGTTCTACGTTTTATGGTTGCCTAGATATGGTAGAACTGTTCTACGTTTTATGGTTGCCTAGATATGGTAGAACTGTTCTACGTTTTATGGTTGCCTAGATATGGTAGAACTGTTCTACGTTTTATGGTTGCCTAGATATGTAGAACTGTTCTACGTTTTATGGTTGCCTAGATATGGTAGAACTGTTCTACGTTTTATGGTTGCCTAGATATGTTAGGACTTCTCTACGTTTTATGGTTGTCCAGATATGGTAGGACTGCTCAACGTTTTATGGTTGTCCAGATATGGTAGGACTTCTCAACGTTTTATGGTTGTCCAGATATGGTAGGTCTGCTCTACGTTTTATGGTTGCCTAGATATGGTAGAACTGTTCTACGTTTTATGGTTGCCTAGATATGGTAGAACTGTTCTACGTTTTATGGTTGCCTAAATATGGTAGAACTGTTCTACGTGTTATGGTTGCCTAGATATAGTAGAACTGTTCTACGTTTTATGGTTGCCTAGATATGGTAGAACTGTTCTACGTTTTATGGTTGCCTAGATATGGTAGAACTGTTCTACGTTTTATGGTTGCCTAGATATTGTAGAACTGTTCTACGTTTTATGGTTGCCTAGATATGGTATAACTGCTCTACGTTTTATGGTTGCCTAGATATGGTAGAACTGTTCTACGTTTTATGGTTGCCTAGATATGGTAGAACTGGTCTACGTTTTATGGTTGACTAGATATAGTATAACTGTTCTACGTTTTATGGTTGCCTAGATATGGTAGAACTGTTCTACGTTTTATGGTTGCCTAGATATGTTAGGACTCTCTACGTTTTATGGTTGCCCAGATATGGTAGAACTGTTCAACGTTTTATGGTTGTCCAGATATGGTAGGACTGCTCTACGTTTTATGGTTGCCTATATATGGTATAACTGTTCTACGTTTTATGGTTGCCTAGATATGGTAGAACTGTTCTACGTTTTATGGTTGCCTAGATATGGTATAACTGTTCTACGTTTTATGGTTGCCTAGATATGGTAGAACTGTTCTACGTTTTATGGTTGCCTATATATGGTATAACTGTTCTACGTTTTATGGTTGCCAATATGGTAACTGTTTGTCTATGTTTTATGGTTGCCTAGATATGGTATAACTGTTCTACGTTTTATGGTTGCCTATATATGGTATAACTGTTCTACGTTTTATGGTTGCCTAGATATGGTATAACTGTTCTACGTTTTATGGTTGCCTAGATATGGTAGGACTGTTCTACGTTTTATGGTTGCCTAGATATGGTAGAACTGTTCTACGTTTTATGGTTGCCTAGATATGGTAGAACTGTTCTACGTTTTATGGTTGCCTAGATATGGTAGAACTGTTCTACGTTTTATGGTTGCCTATATATGGTATAACTGCTCTACGTTTTATGGTTGCCTAGATATGGTAGAACTGTTCTACGTTTTATGGTTGCCTAGATATGGTAGGACTGTTCTACGTTTTATGGTTGCCAGATATGGTAGAACTGTTCACGTTTTATGGTTGCCTAGATATGGTAGAACTGTTCTACGTTTTATGGTTGCCTAGATATGGTATAACTGTTCTACGTTTTATGGTTGCCTAGATATGGTAGAACTGTTCTACGTTTTATGGTTGCCTAGATATGGTATAACTGTTCTACGTTTTATGGTTGCCTAGATATGGTAGAACTGTTCTACGTTTTATGGTTGCCTAGATGTTAGACTGCTCTACGTTTTATGGTTGCCTATATATGGTATAACTGTTCTACGTTTTATGGTTGCCTAGATATGGTAGAACTGTTCTACGTTTTATGGTTGCCTAGATATGGTAGAACTGTTCTACGTTTTATGGTTGCCTAGATATGGTAGAACTGTTCTACGTTTTATGGTTGCCTATATATGGTATAACTGTTCTACGTTTTATGGTTGCCTAGATATGGTAGGACTGTTCTACGTTTTATGGTTGCCTAGATATGTTAGGACTGCTCTACGTTTTATGGTTGCCTGATATGGTAGGACTGCTCTACGTTTTATGGTTGCCTAGATATGGTAGAACTGTTCTACGTTTTATGGTTGCCTAGATATGGTAGAACTGCTCTACGTTTTATGGTTGCCTAGATATGGTAGAACTGTTCTACGTTTTATGGTTGCCTAGATATGGTAGAACTGTTCTACGTTTTATGGTTGCCTAGATATGGTAGAACTGTTCTACGTTTTATGGTTGCCTAGATATGGTATAACTGCTCTACGTTTTATTGTTGCCTAGATATGGTAGAACTGTTCTACGTTTTATGGTTGCCTAGATATGGTAGAACTGTTCTACGTTTTATGGTTGCCTAGATATGGTAGAACTGTTCTACGTTTTATGGTTGCCTAGATATGGTATAACTGCTCTACGTTTTATGGTTGTCCAGCTATGGTATAACTGTTCTACGTTTTATGGTTGCCTGATATGGTAGAACTGTTCTACGTTTTATGGTTGCCTAGATATGTTAGGACTTCTCTACGTTTTATGGTTGTCCAGATATGGTAGGACTGCTCAACGTTTTATGGTTGTCCAGATATGGTAGGACTGCTCAACGTTTTATGGTTGTCCAGATATGGTAGGTCTGCTCTACGTTTTATGGTTGCCTAGATATGGTAGAACTGTTCTACGTTTTATGGTTGCCTAGATATGGTAGAACTGTTCTACGTTTTATGGTTGCCTAGATATGGTAGAACTGTTCTACGTTTTATGGTTGCCTAGATATGGTAAACTGTTCTACGTTTTATGGTTGCCTAGATATGGTAGAACTGTTCTACGTTTTATGGTTGCCTAGATATGGTAGAACTGTTCTACGTTTTATGTTGTCCAGATATGGTAGAACTGTCTACGTTTTATGGTTGCCTAGATATGGTAGAACTGTTCTACGTTTTATGGTTGCCTAGATATGGTAGAACTGTTCTACGTTTTATGGTTGCCTGATATGTAGGACTGTGTTTTGTTGCAGATATGGTACTCTCTACGTTTTATGGTTCCTAGATATGGTAGAACTGTTCTACGTTTTATGGTTGTCTAGATATGGTAGAACTGTTCTACGTTTTATGGTTGCCAAGATATGGTAGGACTGTTCTACGTTTTATGGTTGCCTAGATATGGTAGAACTGTTCTACGTTTTATGGTTGCCTAGATATGGTAGAACTGCTCTACGTTTTATGGTTGCCTAGATATGGTAGAACTGCTCTACGTTTTATGGTTGCCTAGATATGGTAGAACTGTTCTACGTTTTATGGTTGCCTAGATATGGTAGAACTGTTCTACGTTTTATGGTTGTCCAGATATGGTAGGACTGCTCTACGTTTTATGGTTGCCTAGATATGGTAGAACTGTTCTACGTTTTATGGTTGTCCAGATATGGTAGGACTGCTCTACGTTTTATGGTTGCCTAGATATGGTAGAACTGCTCTACGTTTTATGGTTGCCAGATATGGTATAACTGTTCTACGTTTTATGGTTGCCTAGATATGGTAGAACTGTTCTACGTTTTATGGTTGCCTAGATATGGTATAACTGTTCTACGTTTTATGGTTGCCTAGATATGGTAGAACTGTTCTACGTTTTATGGTTGTCCAGATATGGTAGGACTGCTCTACGTTTTATGGTTGCCTAGATATGGTAGAACTGTTCTACGTTTTATGGTTGTCCAGATATGGTAGGACTGCTCTACGTTTTATGGTTGCCTAGATATGGTAGAACTGCTCTACGTTTTATGGTTGCCTAGATATGGTAGGACTGCTCTACGTTTTATGGTTGTCTAGATATGGTAGAACTGTTCTACGTTTTATGGTTGTCCGATATGGTATGTTGTTTTGGTTGCAAATATGGTATAACTGCTCTACGTTTTATGGTTGCCTAGATATGGTAGAACTGTTCTACGTTTTATGGTTGCCTAGATAGTATGGTAGAACTGTTCTACGTTTTATGGTTGTCTAGATATGGTAGAACTGTTCTACGTTTTATGGTTGCCTAGATATGGTAGAACTGTTCTACGTTTTATGGTTGCCTAGATATGGTAGAACTGTTCTACGTTTTATGGTTGTCTAGATATGTTAGCTACTCTACGTTTTATGGTTGCCTAGATATGGTAGGACTGCTCTACGTTTTATGGTTGCCTAGATATGGTATAACTGTTCTACGTTTTATGGTTGCCAAGATATGGTAGAACTGCTCTACGTTTTATGGTTGCCTAGATATGGTAGAACTGTTCTACGTTTTATGGTTGCCTAGATATGGTAGAACTGTTCTACGTTTTATGGTTGCCTAGATATGGTAGAACTGTTCTACGTTTTATGGTTGCCTAGATATGGTAGAACTGTTCTACGTTTTATGGTTGCCTAGATATGGTAGAACTGTTCTACGTTTTATGGTTGCCTAGATATGGTAGAACTGTTTTATGGTTGCAGATATGGTAGGACTCGTTTTATGGTTGCCTGATATGGTAGAACTGTTCTACGTTTTATGGTTGTCCAGATATGTAGACTCGTTTTATGGTTGCCTGATATGGTAGAACTGTTCTACGTTTTATGGTTGTCCAGATATGGTAGGACTCGTTTTATGGTTGCCTAGATATGGTAGAACTGTTCTACGTTTTATGGTTGCCTAGATATGGTAGAACTGTTCTACGTTTTATGGTTGCCTAGATATGGTAGAACTGCTCTACGTTTTATGGTTGCCTAGATATGGTAGAACTGTTCTACGTTTTATGGTTGCCTAGATATGGTAGAACTGTTCTACGTTTTATGGTTGCCTAGATATGGTAGAACTGTTCTACGTTTTATGGTTGTCCAGATATGGTAGAACTGTTCTACGTTTTATGGTTGCCTAGATATGGTAGAACTGTTCTACGTTTTATGGTTGCCTAGATATGGTAGAACTGTTCTACGTTTTATGGTTGCCTAGATATGGTAGTACTGTTCTACGTTTTATGGTTGTACAGATATGGCAGGACAACTCTACGTGTTATGGTTGCCTAGATATGGTAGGACTGTTCTACGTGTTATGGTTGTCCAGATATAGTATAACTGCTCTACGTTTTATGGTTGCCTAGATATGGTAGTACTCCTCTACGTTTTATGGTTGTCTAGATATGGTAGAACTGTTCTACGTTTTATGGTTGCCAAGATATGGTAGGACTGTTCTACTTTTTATGGTTGCCTAGATATGGTAGAGCTGTTCCAAGTTTTATTGTTGTCTAGATATAGTAGAACTGTTCTACGTTTTATGGTTGTCTAGATATGGTATAACTGCTCTACGTTTTATGGTTGCCTAGATATGGTAGAACTGTTTTACGTTTTATGGTTGTCTAGATATGGTAGAACTGTTCTACGTTTTATGGTTGCCAAGATATGGTAGGACTGTTCTACGTTTTATGGTTGCCTAGATATGGTAGAGTTTTTCTACGTTTTATTGTTGTCCAGCTAGGGTAGGACTACTCTACGTTTTATGGTTGCCAAGATATGGTATATCTGTTCTACGTTTTATGGTTGCCAAGATATGGTACACCTGTTCTAAGTTTTATGGTTGTCTAGATATGGTAGAACTGTTATACGTTTTATGGTTGCCTAGATATGGTATAACTGTTCTACGTTTTATGGTTGTCTAGATATGGTTGAACTGTTCTACGTGTTATGGTTGTCCAGATATGGTATAACTGCTCTACGTTTTATGGTTGCCTAGATATGGTAGAACTGTTCTACGTTTTATGGTTGCCTAGATATGGTAGGACTACTCTACGTTTTATGGTTGCCTAGATATGGTAGGACTACTCTACGTTTTATGGTTGCCTAGATATGGTAGGACTACTCTACGTTTTATGGTTGTCTATATATTGTAGGACTATTCTACGTTTTATGGTTGTCCTGATATGGTAGGCCGGCTCTACGTTTATGGTTGCCTAGATATGGTATAACTGTTCTACGTTTTATGGTTGCCAATATATGGTACAACTGCTCTACGTTTTATGGTTGCCTAGATATGGTATAACTGTTCTACGTTTTATGGTTGCCAAGATATGGTAGAACTGTTGTTGCCTAGATATGGTAGAACTGTTCTACGTTTTATGGTTGCCTAGATACGGTAGAACTGTTCTACGTTTTATGGTTGCCTAGATATGGTATAACTGTTCTACGTTATATGGTTGCCTAGATATGGTAGAACTGTTCTATGTTTTATGGTTGCCTAGCTATGTTAGCTACTCTACGTTTTATGGTTGCCTAGATATGTTAGGACTACTCTACGTTTTATTGTTGTCCAGCTATGGTATAACTGGTCTACGTTTTATGGTTGCCAAGATATGGTACAACTGCTCTACGTTTTATGGTTGCCTAGATATGGTAGAACTGTTCTACGTTTTATGGTTGCCTAGATATGGTAGAACTGTTCTACATTTTATGGTTGCCTAGCTATGGTAGGACTACTCTACGTTTTATGATTGCCTATATATGGTATAACTGTTCTACGTTTTATGGTTGCCAAGATATGGTACAACTGCTCTACGTTTTATGGTTGCCTAGATATGATAGAACTGTTTTATGGTTGTCCAGATATGGTAGGACTCGTTTTATGGTTGCCTGGATATGGTAGAACTGTTCTACGTTTTATGGTTGTCCAGATATGTTATGACTCGTTTAATGGTTGCCTGGATTTGGTAGAACTGTTCTACGTTTTATGGTTGTCCAGATATGGTAGGACTCGTTTTATGGTTGCCTGGATATGGTAGAACTGTTCTACGTTTTATGGTTGTCCAGATATGTTAGGACTCGTTTAATGGTTGCCTGGATATGGTAGAACTGTTCTACGTTTTATGGTTGCCTAGATATGGTAGGACTGTCTACGTTTTATGGTTGTCAGATATGTTAGGACTCGTTTATGGTTGCCTGGATATGGTAGAACTGTTCTACGTTTTATGGTTGTGTTGGTGAACTGTTCTACGTTTTATGGTTGTCTAGATATGGTAGAACTGTTCTACGTTTTATGGTTGCCTAGATATGGTATAACTGTTCTACGTTTTATGGTTGTCTAGATATGGTTGAACTGTTCTACGTGTTATGGTTGTCCAGATATGGTATAACTGCTCTACGTTTTATGGTTGCCTAGATATGGTAGAACTGTTCTACGTTTTATGGTTGCCTAGATATGGTAGGACTACTCTACGTTTTATGGTTGCCTAGATATGGTAGGACTACTCTACGTTTTATGGTTGCCTAGATATGGTAGGACTACTCTACGTTTTATGGTTTCCTGGATATGGTAGAACTGTTCTACGTTTTATGGTTGCCTGGATATGGTAGGACTGCTCTATGTTTTATGATATGTTAGTCCCCACTATGTCCTGGCCCAGTACTGTATCCATGCTATTCCCCACTATGTCCTGGCCCAGTACTGTGTCCATGCTATTCCCTACTGTGATCTAGCGCAGTACTTTATCCATGCTATTCCCCAGTGTTTCCTGGCCCAGTATAATATCCATGCTATTCCCCACTGTGTCCTGGCTCAGTAGTGTATCCATGCTATTCCCCACTGTGTCCTGGTTCAGTACTCTATCCATGCTAATCCCCACTGTGTCCCAGCCCAGTATAGTATCCATGCTATTCCACACTGTGTCCTGGCCCAGTACTGTATCCATGCTATTCCCCACTGTGTCCCAGCCCAGTACTGTATCCATGCTATTCCCTGTTGTGTCCTGGCCCAGTACTGTATCCATGCTATTCCCTGTTGTGTCCTGGCCTAGTACTGTATCCATGCTATTTCCCACTATGTCCTGGCCCAGTACTTTATCCATGCTATTTCCCACTATGTCCTGGCCCAGTACTGTATCCATGCTATTTCCCACTATGTCCTGGCCCAGTGCTGTATCCATGCTATTTCCCACTATGTCCTGGCCCAGTACTGTATGCATGCTATTTCCCACTATGTTCTAGCCCAGTACTTTATCCATGCTATTTCCCACTATGTCCTGGCCCAGTACTGTATCCATGCTACCTCCCAATGTATCCTGGCCAAGTACTGCATCCACGCTATTCCCTGTTGTGTCGTGGCCTAGTATTTTATCCATGCTATTCCCCAATGTGTCCCAGCCCAGTATTGTATCCATACTATTTCTCACTGTGTCCCAGCCCAATACAGTATCCATGCTATTCCCCACTGTGTCCCCGCCCAATACAGTATCAATGCTATTTCCAAATGTGTCCCAGCCTAGTGCTGTATCCATGCTATTTCCCAATGTGTCATGGCCCAGTACTGCATCCATGCTATTTCCAAATGTGTCCCAGCCAAGTGCTGTATCTATGCTATCCCCCCACAGTATCCCAGGTCAGTATATTTTCCCTGTTATTCCCCACTGTGTCCTGACCCAGTACTATATCCATGCTATCCCCCACTGTTTCCCAGCCCAGTACTCTAGCCGTGCTATCCCCCACTGTGTCCCAGCCCAGTACTCTAGCCGTGCTATCCCCCACTGTGTCCAAGCCCAGTACTCTAGCCGTGCTATCCCCCACTGTGTCCCAGCCTAGTACTCTAGCCGTGCTATCCCCCACTGTGTCCCAGCCCAGTACTCTAGCCGTGCTATCCCCCACTGTGTCCCAGCCCAGTACTCTAGCCGTGCTATCCCCCACTGTGTCCCAGCCCAGTACTCTAGCCGTGCTATCCCCCACTGTGTCCCAGCCCAGTACTCTAGCCGTGTTATCCCCCATTGTGTCCTTGCCCAGTACTGTATCCATGCTATCCCCCACTGTGTCCCAGCCCAGTACTCTAGCCGTGCTATCCCCCACTGTGTCCCAGCCCAGTACTCTAGCCGTGCTATCCCCCACTGTGTCCTTGCCCAGTACTCTAGCCGTGCTATCCCCCACTGTGTCCTTGCCCAGTACTGTATTCATGCTATTCACCACTGTGTCCCAGCCCAGTACTCTAGCCGTGCTATTCCCCACTGTGTCCCAGCCCAGTACTCTAGCCGTGCTATTCCCCACTGTGTCCCAGCCCAGTACTCTAGCCGTGCTATCCCCCACTGTGTCACAGCCCAGTACTCTAGCCGTGCTATCACTCACTGTGTCCTTGCCCAGTACTGTATCCATGCTATCCCCCACTGTGTCCCAGCCCAGTACTCTAGCCGTGCTATCCCCCACTGTGTCCTTGCCCAGTACTCTAGCCGTGCTATCCCCCACTGTGTCCTTGCCCAGTACTGTATTCATGCTATTCACCACTGTGTCCCAGCCCAGTACTCTAGCCGTGCTATTCCCCACTGTGTCCCAGCCCAGTACTCTAGCCGTGCTATCCCCCACTGTGTCACAGCCCAGTACTCTAGCCGTGCTATCCCCCACTGTGTCCTTGCCCAGTACTGTATCCATGCTATCCGCCACTGTGTCCCAGCCCAGTACTCTAGCCGTGCTATCCCCAACTGTGTCCCAGCCCAGTACTCTAGCCGTGCTATCCCCCACTGTGTCCCAGCCCAGTACTCTAGCCGTGCTATCCCCCACTGTGTCCTTGCCCAGTACTGTATTCATGCTATTCACCACTGTGTCCCAACCAAGTACAGTATCCATGATATTCCACATTGTGACCTGGCCCAGTACTGTATCCATACTAGTCACCACTGTGTCCTGGTCCAGTGCTGCATCCATGCTATTCCAAACTGTGTCCTGGCCAGTACAGTAACAGTGCTATTCGCCACTGTGTCCCAGCCCATTACTGTATCCATGCTATTCACCACTGTGTCCTGGCCCAGTGCTGTATCTATGCTAATCCCCACTGTGTCCTGGCCAGTACAGTAATAGTGCTATTCGCCATTGTGTCCCAGCCCATTACTGTATCCATGCTATTCACCACTGTGTCCTGGTCCAGTGCTGTATCTAGCATCGATACAGTACTGGCCAGGACACCGTGGGGAATAGCATGGATAATATACTGGGCCAGGACACAATGGGGAATAGCATAGATAATGTACTGGGCCAGGACACAACTGGGTGTAGCATGGATCCATGCTATTCCCCACTGTGTCCCAGACCTGTACAGTACCCATGCTATTCCCCACTGTGTCCCAGCCAAGTACAGTATCAATGCTATTCTCTGTTGTGTCCTGGCCCAGTACTGTATCCATGCTATTCTCTGTTGTGTCCTGGCCCAGTACTGTATCCATGCTATTCTCTGTTGTGTCCTGACCCAGTACTGTATCCATGCTATTCTCTGTTGTGTCCTGGCCCAGTACTGTATCTATGCTATTCTCTGTTGTATCCTGGCCCAGTACTGTATCCATGCTATTCTCTGTTGTGTCCTGGCCCAGTACTGTATCCATGCTATTCTCTGTTGTGTCCTGACCCAGTACTGTATCCATGCTATTCTCTGTTGTGTCCTGGCCCAGTACTGTATCCATGCTATTCCCCACTATGTCCTGGCCCAGTATTGTATCCATGCTATTCCCCACTATGTTCTGGCCCAGTACTGTATCCATGCTATTCCCAACTATGTCCTGGCCCAGTACTGTATCCTAGCTATTCCCCACTATGTCTTGGCCCAGTACTGTATCCATGCTATTCCCCACTATGTCCCAGCCCAGTACTGTATCCATGCTATTCCCCACTATGTCCTGGCCCAGTACTCTAGTATTGCTAATCTCCACTGTGTCCCAGCGAAAGACTAGCCCTGCTATATTCCAATATATATCAGCACAGTAAAGTAGCTTTGCCATAGTGTGTAAATACAAGATTACAAGCATGCAACATATTTACTACCATACCCTGTGGACGCAGGACCGACTGGTGCAGGTATATCTACTCTCCACTTATCTTGCTTTCTGAAAATTGTCAATTATTTCCAGAATCTGAAAACCTGTAACCGTTATACTCGAAATTTAAGGTACTGCAAAATTAACAAAGTGCTGAAATTTAATAATTATTCCTGTATTTAATATATACATGTTCTACATATGCACATATTTCACGTCTGGATTTAACAAAAGAAGTTATAATAATTAATGCGCACTTTCCACATTCTTTGACTTTATGGAAATGCATATTTTTGGTCACAGAACTTACAGAATTTTGCATGCCTTTGAATTACTCTAAAGCAAATGTAGCACACAGTGTACGCACCTACGCACAAAACAGCAACACTGAAATGCCGGGCACCAGAAGATGTAGGTGGAATATGAAGAAAAGAAATCTACTGTAATAAATATGGGTGGGGTAAGGAATTGAAATGTGCATGTGGGTGGGTGGTGCAAGGTATTGAAATGTGCATGATGAGTGGAGTATTTGATAAACAAGGGATTGAACAAGGAATTATATCTTAATGTCAATGAATGTGTTGAAATGGAGAAATACAGTAGCTACAGTTATAAACGATAGTTGCTCACCTTCTTCTATATATGATGCAACAGACGACACTGATGATGATGATAAACAGCACAACACCGCACGCTACTGCTACAGGTAGCAACCATTCCCTCTGAAAACAAGGTAATTTTGGTAAAGATCACCATAATTAGTTGCTGTTATTGTTATCAATAATTAATGTGTAATAGACCGCGAGTTTCTGGATGATCTAGATGAAACATGCTAGCACGAATCACACTATGGTGATAAGATATAGTCAAACCTGTGTTAATGGTCACCTCTATTAACAAGCCAACCTGGCAGTCAATTTCCAGATTCCCAATATATTGTTTTGCTATACATTTGGCCGTTATTAAGCAGCTACCTGTTCTAAGCAGACATTTTCTGAGATTCCCTTGGCTGGCTGCTTAAGACAGGTTTGACTGTACATTACATTGTGTATTATCAAATGTCCTGACACTGTTACTTACTTATGACCCAAGCTAGACAGATTCACGTATATTCCCTCTTAGGAAAGAGGTCAACCATACCAACAGGATGCTTTCTCCTCAATCCTACATAAACGTTATTTACATGAATTTTCGCTCGCCCATATGGTTCGGCGGCGGCGAGTAAAAATAAGCTTAATCATCATCGTACTGAAGTTTGGTATACTATTTTTTATATTAAATACGATATTACAGTGTTATTTTATCAAGTGTGCCCATGCTACGGTTATAGTAATGACAACATGGAACATGATTTATGGGACAAATGTACGATGGGTAAGACTGTGATCTACTAGTACGAAAAACATCATCTTTGGAAATATGGTCAATATCTGTCACCGGGTCTTCATGGAATAAATAAAAAAACCAAACCCATATCCGAGATTCGTAGTTTATATCAATATATAAAAAGAGGACCTGTAATAACAATAACAACTAATAGAAACACATATATGGAATATACAAACTAATCCACCCGGAAAATATCACAGCCCTATCACATATTTCATTCCATATTATAAATACATTAGCTTACTACTAAATGGTTTCTTACCAGAATCGACTGTATACTAGTCTTATGAATATTTATTTAATTGATCAGAGGTAGATCTAAACAAAGGTATATACACTAATTCATTTTGACATTGTTGCAAAACAATGTCGATGTGTACAGCTTGACTTCTGTTTTTGCTGTGCGGGGATTATTAGAAAAGGGCGGCAGAACGGGTTTAGTTGGGGTTAATAGATTAGTTGACTAGTGATTTGACCTCTCATACGTCATTCTCTCGTACTATCACTCAGACATAATTACATGATGTTACACCACAGTAGATAACACAATAGACTGAACACACATGGGTAACTGTCATAGAAGAAGAAGGAACAGCTACCGTACATATAAATGTGGAAGTCGTGATAGCGCAGGTGCGAAAGGTCCGGAGTTCGAGCCCCACTGGAGCCGTTACGATTGTGCCCTTAGGCAAGGCATTTAAATTCCACATTGCCTCTTCTCTCCTTCATGGCGAGGAATGAGGTCTCGAGAGTGATTAATATAAGTTTGAAAGAACTTGTTTCGCAATCGAGCTAAAATAAATTTGTATAAACTAAACTACATCTAAATAAGGCATGGGCTACACATTCCCCCGTTTGAGTAATGGCACCTGACATTTCCAGTTATCTGTAATAAACATGAATGCTACAGAATTGATATAATTTCCATGCAATTGGTAGATCTGAAACATGACTACAACTATATACAGACTGATATAGTTAACATAATATTACTGCATCCACCAGATCTATTCTGAAAATACAATTCATACCCACACACCGTTATCCAATGTGCCCATAACTCTACACACTATTATGGATAGAGTAGTGGTATTACATTATCACATTAAGGGCATGTCCAACATAGACATCATTTAAAGGTGGTCGGTCATCAAACGTTTTAAACAAAATCTTATTTATACATATTATACAAATGTACAATGATAACAATCACATGGCCATTGACAGTATTAGAGGAATCCTCATCAGGACAAAAACACAACAATGTGTTCGCCATACTACACGACATGTCAATGTATGATTTCAGACTAATCTGCTGAACAGTAGCAAACAATACATTATCCAGCATACTAACTACTCCTGTAAAGAAAACAGAATTGAATAATTATACATGCTATACAGAATGTCACTTGATGAGACAAGTAAATAGACAAACATACACTTGTCTGAAATAATAATACCTGTACATACATCTATGCAAATAATTCCACTGTTCCATATGCAGCGACGACTGGCATAACCCAATCACCATACCGGTCCGGTGGCTTTCTCTGTCGAACCGGCCTTTGCAGTTGTACAGGTGACGGAATGGAATTAACAGATTCCACTAATTCTACTGGGGTCTCCATAGTCACTGACGCCGAATAATCAAATAGGCGGTACGGAAGATATGAATATTTCTGATGCCGTATGATCGGTACCGATTATTCGTGTATTCCGCACGCTGTGAAGGTACGGGCTCAACAATGGGAGATCTCATTGTTGATTCATCTAGCCGTGGTAAAGAGAGTCTACGGGGAGTTTGTTTCCGAAGCCTGATGTGAGAAGGGATATATCGCTCAACCACCTCACTATCTGACTCGGAGCTGTTGGTGCTCCCATCTGATATTGCGACGACCGGGGATTTCCGTCGTCCTTGACTCCGAGTTTTCCTGCGGTTCTTTCCGGATGATTCAGATGGTTCCTCTGAGGGAATACTATTAAAGGGCAATACCATATTCCGGTGCAATATTCGCATTGGCCCTTTTCTGTCCCTTCTCTGGACATGGTACACTGGTATGTCATCATTGGGGATGCTATTTACGAGATATACCTCTCTGTCCCACTTGTCAGCTAATTTGTTGGTACCCTTTAAACCAACTTTCCTGACAAGTACCTGGTCCACAACATCTACACGAGTGTAACGCACACGACGGTCATAATAGTCCTTGTTGCGACTGGCACTTTTACTGGCTTCTTCAGCTGCTGCACGATATGCAAACTGAAGGCGCTGCTGAAGCTTGGATGCGTAGGAGGAGTGGTTACAGGCTTGTTCCTCCGAAGGATCAGTTCCTAGATACGCATCTACTGACAGTCGTGGGTGCCAACCTAACAAAAGAAAATGAGGAGCGTATCCTGTGGAATCATTCTTTGTCGCGTTGTACGCTTGTACAAGTGGCGCAATATAGGATTTCCAATCCTGTTTCTGGTGGTCTTCCAATGTACCAAGCATCTTCAATACTGTCTGATTGAAGCGTTCTGTTGGCCATTCCCCATAGGATGGTACGGAGTTGTTCGGGTCTTCCGGATTCCTGTCAAGTTGCAGAGTTCCTGAATGGTCCTGCTAACAAAGTTACTGCCTTGATCACTGTGCAATTGCTCAGGAAATCCATAATACCGGAAGTAACCTTCATATAGGGCCGTTGCTGTAGTCTGAGCAGTCTGGTTATGACATAACCTCGTAAAATGGTCTACGATAACCAACATGTTATGGAGAATTTGATTTCTTCGATTTCTTGGATTTGGTAGTAAATCCATATCACTCTAAAGTTTGCTTAAAGGCTGCACGATTTGTGCGTACCATTTCACAAATTTTCTGTGATAGCCGGTAAACCCGAGCCATTGCCGAAGTGTCTTAACATTGTGTGGAACTGGCCAATCCTCAACGGCCGACACTTTTCCCGGATCTGTTGAAATGCCTTGGTCTGAAATGATGTGACCTAGATAAGACACAGATTTCTTGAAAAATTCACATTTAGATGGCTTTAACTTCAGGTTGTGTTGATCAAGACGTTTGAATACAGACTCAATCCGGTCTATATGTTCTTCGAAAGTTGAAGAAAATATTAGAATGTCATCAAGAAAGATTAGACATTCTTGCAAATGCATGTCACCCATGCACATCTCCATAAGACGTTGAAATGTGGCTGGGGCATTCGTAAGTCCAAATACCATTCTATTCCACTCGTAGAATCCAAGAAGTTCTACGCTGAAGGCCGTCTTCGGTTTGTCGTCTTCTTCAACTTCAACCTGCCAATATTCAGAGTGCAAATCCAGTTTCGAAAATACCTTTGCTGAAGAAAGAACATCAATTGTGTCGTCAAATCTGTGAAGCATAAAAGCATCTTTCCGTGTTTTGTTGATAAGCCGACGCCAATCAACACAACACCGAAGAGCTCCAGAAGATTTACGAATTAGCACGATGTTAGAACTGTACGGTGATTCTGACTCACGTATAACATCAGCATCCAGCATTTCCTTTACGTGTTGTCGGACTTCCTCAAATAAAGATGGAGCAATACGTCTGTACGGATCTTTAAATGGAATAGCATCATCCAGAACAATCTTGTGTTTGACTTGATCCGTCTTGCCAAGATCCTTGGTACTGGAAGAAAATATGTGCTTCCACTAACCAAGAACTTGGTTGAATCTATGAATATGTTCGGGTGTTAAATTGGATGAGTCCACGGTAACGCCAAGATCCTCCTGAGACGCATCCGAATAATTGTTCCGAGACATAAAAGATGAAAGGTCATCGACAACTTTGGCTCCTGTAACTTCGCAAAGCTTAGCCTTTGGTTTGAAAGTCAAAGTACTTGCAGACATGTTACAAATACGGACTGGAATTTTCACTGTATTAGTATTCTGCAGTTTTACTATGCGTGGACAGACGGTGTAATTTAAAACTGTATCCAGTGTTTCTGTTACCACTGACGAAATACTGCAATCAAAATTCCGTACTAAACCGTTAATAGTGACGGTTTAAAAAGGTGGAACCTCAATGGTTTTCCTCCCACATGCCGTAACAGAGAAACTTCTGGTGTCTAGGCTATCCATGGAAGTTTTCCATTCTTGGGGAATCTCTCCAGCATGAATATCCCACTGGGAGATAAAAGTCTTGCATCGCCTGAGAACATTCGTACCAATAATAACAGGGCACGATGAATTAAAAACAGTGTCATCAATGACTAATACAGGCACATCAATATTAAAAGACGATAAAAACGGAATTGAAATGTTGGCTTCATAATAGCCAAGGTATTTCAAACATGTGCCATCAGCCATCGAAATTCCAGACCGAGATTGTCTAGAGACAAAAGAGACACCCTGGGGTTTAAACTCTTAAAAGCAGATAAACTTGTGGTGGTGACCATTGAACCTGAATCTAATAAACATTGAAATTCAATGTTGTTGATGGTGACTTTATGTTCATTAGGTGACCCAACAAGTCGATCAAACACATTGTTCTCAGGCTTAGCATCTTGCTAGGCATTGTACTTTTCACCTGCCTCTGGTTTGCCCGTCACAGAGACGGTTTCTAGTTTTCCGCCTGTGGGTATCCCTGATTGCCCACAGCTCGGTTACTATAGTACCCACCACGACCCCGGTGATATCCTCGACCAGAGCCTGAGGGTCGGGACGGGTAATCATTCATGTGATTCTGATCACCACTGAAGTGTTGGCTAACACTGGGTGTGCCTCTACCCCGCCCTCTAAATGGTTGGTTATATCTGGATACCTGTTGATGTTGGGATGATTGGTGGCTGTCCAGCGTCTTCAATATCAAGTCAAATTTGCTGTTTAATTTTGAATCTATCTTTTTGTCCCAATTGTCGAGCTTACTCTCCAATGAAGTCCTTCTGTTAGTAAGAGAAGCGATCTCACCATCCGCAGTTACTGGATGGTGCTGAACCTTCTTACTTGAATTAAACTGACTAACAGGATGGCTGATTTCAGTCTCGACTTGTCTGATTTCCCGGAGTAATGTGTTATAGTCAATAACATTATCATATTTGTGCCGGGTTTGCAACTTGAGGGATTCAGAAAATAGGCCGGTCCAAAACTTATGACGAAGAAGAAACTAATAGAAACACATATATGAAATATACACACTAATCCACCCGGAAAATATCACAGTCACTATCACATATTTCATTTCATATTATAAATACATTAGCTTACTACTAAATGGTTTCTTACCAGAATCGACTAGTCTTATGAATATTTATTTAATTGATCAGAGTTAGATCTAAACAAAGATATATACACTAATTCATTCTGTACAGCTTGACTTCTGTTTTTGCGCGGATTATTAGAAAAGGGCGGCAAAACGGGTTTAGTTGGGGTTAATAGTGGATTTGTGATTTGACCTCTCATACGTCATTCTCTCGTACTATCACTCAGCCATAATTACATGACGTTACACCACAGTAGATAACACAATAGACTGAACACACATGGATAACTGTCATAGAAGAAGAAGGAACAGCTACCGTACATATACAGAATGAGATAAGAGAGCATTGCTTGCAGTACAATAATAATACACAATATAGCTTATCTATATAACATATAAATAAGGCATTGGCTACATATCCGTTATGTCAAATTTCGGTTATATAGAAGTATTTTGTTCGGTCAGACGGAATTCGACATAGCAAATGTAGACTGTACTTAACTATGTTTATTCAAAGAAATACATATTGTTTAAACTACTCCCCCAGTAGATAACACAATTACCTGGTGAATGCAAATATAATGCCGGGCGAAACGGTATACTTGGAACATAAATTATTTGCTTGTTTATTTTAAAAAATACTTAGTTTCTTTCTTAATAAAGTATACTGTCACAAAGACACTATTTCTTACTGTCTTTCAAGATGTAGTTCACATAACATCAACTATACCAATTATTGTGCTGTATATAGATTGATATTGATCATTATACATGTCTTAATTCTATTCATGTAAGTACATTTAAAATGTATAGAATATATTTTACATGCACATACATATTTCATGCTCTTTATGTATAGAGAAAATTAAAAAAAGAATGAATGACAACAAATATGTCCTTCAAAATATACCATTTTATACTACCATCATGCGTAATAATGGTCAAAAACGGTCTGCCTAATAAGGCATTCATGACGTCATAACGCTGCCTGTTTGACGTCATATGTCACAGATGGTATGATAAATAGAGGATATTTGTTTGTTTTGAGTGAATATGGAATATATCTCACTGAGAAGTGAGAAAATTTCAAATATTTTCACGAGCGCGTAGCGCGAGTGAAAATATGAAAATGTTCTCACTTCGAGGTGAGATATATTCCATATTCACTCAAAACAAACAAATTTTCTTTTTATTTTATGATAATTGGTGAAAAACAAACACAAAATGAAGAAATTAAAATAGCTGGCCGCCGTGTTTTTGCGCGGATGAATACATTAACGACTATACGTCGTGAGTCGAAAGAAACACAAATCTGCCGCCATCTTGAATTTAAAGTTGAATCGAGGAAAAATACATGAACAATCGCCAATCGCCAGCCTCGCCAATGGCTACAATATTGCAAAATTGGCTAATAAAAACTCAGTTTAATGGTTACAATATTGCAAAATTGGCTAATAAAAACTCAGTTTGGCGAAAATTATAAAATCGACGAAAATCTGTAAAATATCCGAAAATTGGAAATTCCCCCGATACTATTTTTGGAAAATTACTCGGGTCAAGGTGAAATCGTGTCGCGCATGACTAATATCTCGGACTGGAGAATCATACAAGCGTGTTGTTTGTTTATTTAATGGGGCGTAATGTTTGATTAGTGTGCAAACACGGGACACACTATGAATGCTTATTATATTAAGCAGGTGATAATTAAGAGCAAGGCGGCATTACATTGTTGCCCAAATCCAAAATTATGCTACACAGCTTTACACGACTGTTAGATGCACAGAGCCAGAGCAGGCCTTAATTTAATTTGGATTTATTGTTTCAATTTACAGTGACACAATTCGAGACCTTGTCAGTTGTATTTCGCTTTTGATTTGTTTCATAACAAAAACAATACTACAGGTAAATAGTGTCATTGAAGCCAGGTAAACGGTGAAAATTAAATGACACGGTGCAAGTTTGTGAAAAAAACATCGGATGATAAAATTATTTTACATTCCAGGTACATATCCTCAATATTGTTAGATTCCATTTTTTATTTATTTAAATTTTGTTAGAGCTATTAATTGTTTATATATTATTATTCAATAGCAGACGGTTGATTTGTTGTTTGTTGTCTAAGCATTTAAAGGGAGAGTAATACTGCAAGAATAGTGTATTGGGAAGGGAGATAATAAAAAAGTAGTCCGGCAGTGAGATATAATCCATATCTCACCGATGAGATATGGATTATATCTCACTGATAGAACACTGTATTTTATCAATTAGCATAAAATAAACTTCGGTATTCTTTCCTCTCTAAAACTTTTTTATCAGAAGATAGGATAAATAGAATAGTAGGTTATTGTCTCACATATTTTAAATTATTAGGCTCGTCTCAGAATAAATACAAGGCTCGGCAGAGCCTCGCTGTGTATATTTTCTCCACTTGCCTAATAAATTAAAATTTATAAGAAAGTAACCTAATACTCTTTGTATGAGAGTCAGCTTTGAGTATATTTCACAATGATCACCCATATGGATCACCGGCTGCGAGGGTAAATAAGCTCAACAATCATCATCATATTTTACAGCATAGAGATATTTCAAACCCATCATTCTGAGAAATTCACAATCTATCTATTACCGATACACTGTTGATTCTTAACTTACCATATTATTATGTATATATGCACATGCAACTACCCAGCTCGCTTCTCACCAGTGCAACCCGGGTTCGATCCTCGGACCGAGAAGTATGTGAGATGGTACGGTAGTCACCAGATGGGACAGGTGGGGTTTTCTCCGGGTACTCCGGTTTCCTCCCACACGAATGACCACATATACGCTTTCATCCGCGCCAACGAGAGTGATTAATATAAGTTGTTAAAACGTGCTTCTCAATCGTTGTAAAATAAATAAAGTTTACCCCACCCACCAATGCTTCAGTGGAGCAATAAAAGCATGGAAGTGAAATATATGAAGTCATCACAATAAAAGTCATATGTAGTACCTTATCGATGTTCTCCATTTGAAATGCCGAACCTGCATTTGCACACCTGTTCAGGTTTTGTGTCATAAAAATGTTCAAATGGCTGTAAATCTGCAAATCATCATCTAACCGAAACAGGATTACAATATGAACAACTGGACATAATATTGTTGCTCCCTGCAAAGGTGAAAATCCAACAAGGGGTATTGGAGATGAAGCGGACATTGTACAATTGGACTGCTAGCAAAGGTCACCCAATAATGAGACATAATTAATCTGTAAACATTTTCTATATATACATTATTTTAGTGAACACTACAATAATTGTATACCCTACAATACAAGCTTCATTTGAAGAACATCTCACTATAACAAACTAACACACCTCCTTCTTTTCTGTGGGTTCAGCTTTTGAGTACAAACTTTTGCCAACTTGTGTGAGAGATTGTTGCAGCACTGCCTTGCTTGGTGCCTCCAACGTCTCCACATCACAGGACTGTACCACACAGTTCACTCTATACGTCACTGTAGATATATCATGCCTAGAAATATATACCACGAAATAGAAAGGGCAACGAGTAGCAATTTTAATACGCGAGTACTCGGAAATGATCACTTGGTTCGTGGCTATATGTACATTGTATTAATGCGATCGTATGTTCGATTTAATTTCTAATATTTGGTGCATGACTAATAGCCTGGTAATTACTTTCTTGAAGTTTCTTCCCGTCATTGACATAATTATTAAACAAACATATTAACAGTTTACTGTCAAATGTGTTGTTACGTAGCTACATCCTGTGCGCAATTGTTACGTAGCTACATCCTGTGAGCAATCGCTTGACATAATTATTCTATTTGGTTTATCTTTATCGACAAAAGATATATTGAGAAATATGTTCATTGACAGGTAAACAATGATTATTTCACACTTACGGTTCAACGTGTGGGTTATTGCCCCCCCAATGTTCTCGGATTAAGACAATTACTGTTTATTGAAAATTTAATGGAACAATTGGTTATGATTTACATCTGATCACAGGCATTCAGCGCAGAAATTTTAGTATTAAAATGTATATACAATTCACACACAAATCCGCTGAATGTCTTTGAATCTGATGACACATGGACACATTATATTTTGCAGTACTGAATGGCAACCCTTGGACGGGTGAACCATTTTCCTGTCCACCCTCACAAATGCTTGATATTGCAGTTGCACGAGCACATTTTGTTCTCGATTATTCCCGTGCAAGACAGGCGAGTTAAACATACTAAATTTGATTGTTTACTTGAGTTTTAAATTCTCTGTGTACTTACGGGGAAACCACACATTTGTGCGCATGAGCAAACTGTTTGTTGTTAGAATGCCCAATAAGTGGTGAAATTAATTTTGTGTCTGATGCTGTCAACATCGTACAAAGTAACATTGACTGTTGTAGGTCTAAGCATGCTACAACATATTACAAATGCAAAATAAACAAAAATAAAGCATGAACTATTATGGAAAATGTAAAAAATGACACCATATCTTGTGCACTGAATATGTGCTTAATTTATCTGATGAAACATGCATGCTGTGTTGTCGTAATATTTGATCAATACGAAGTTGCACACACTATTTTTATTGTATTATTGCAGGTTCTGTATCTATAAACAAACTATTATAGAAAACAGAAGTGTCCGGATAATGGGTCTTCTCCTGAATTTTTATTGGAATTTTAATTACCGACTTTGGAGCCTCACTATCGGTGTTTTCCTGCCATGTTTAGTGTTATTCGATATATATGACAAGCTGACCTATTTATTGATGTAAAAAAATGACGATACAGCATAACTTTTATGATTGAAAAACATAGTTTTTTGGAGGGAAAATGGTCGTCAGTAGCAACACAGATTTAGAGAATGAGATAAATATTGAGATTAGAGAATGAGATTAGAGATTGAGATTAGAGAATGAGATTAGAGATTGAGATTAGAGAATGAGATTAGAGAATGAGATTTGAGATTAGAGAATGATATTAGAGAATGAGATTACAGAATGAGATTAGAGATTGAGATTAGAGAATGAGATTAGAGATTGAGATTAGAGAATGAGATTAGAGAATGAGATTAGAGAATGAGATTTAGAGATTGAGATTAGGGATTAAAGAATTAGGCGGCAAAGTTTCAGCTGGAAGTGTTTGCTACCTTAAATAAATTGCATAATATTCATATTTAACTATTTTTTATACATACCCATCATCTTTCAAGTCTTCCACTTTAACAATTTCCACAGATAGATGACTGCTATCTGTATCTGTAAATGATTAGAACTGTTTTTAATCATGTTGAACACATATTAGAGAACTATAAGATATATTTCTTGTCTAAGTAAAACCAGTGCAACAAACACAAGAGAAACACTGATATCTCAAGATATAAATGTTAAACATGAGATTAACCTGGAGTATTGTCTGTCTCCGTGGGTGGTAATGGTTGCTGACTTGTAACCTATCATCACTGACGAGCACAGGTTCGAGATCCGCTCAGACCGTGTCTCTTTATATGAAAAAGTGGGCAGTTTCTTATTGAGGTTGGTGCACCAAGTACTTGTTAACTGCTGGAGCCTGCCCAGGAAAGGTGTTGTTCGGCAAACTGCCCGTCGCTCAAATGGGCTCAAATAGCGACGTTAAATAAACAAATAAAACTTTAAAAAACGTGTACACCAGTAGTTATGCAAATAGACGTATGCTAACTCAGCTGAAAACTAAGTTGGGAGTGGAATCTGATAATGTCACATGGATTTAATGGTGTATGGGAGAATGACAATAAAATCACACGTTTACGTTTCTGTATGATGGTATTGTATTCTGCTCACAGCTTCGACATCATCTAACTTTACAAATGTTCATTGCTGACAATGGGGTCAGGACAAAATCTCTCTAGACTGTAGTCCATTGCAAGATAAATGTAATGCTGTATCTGCAATACTCAGCTAAGGCTCAAGGTATAAGTCAAATTTACATAATTTAAATAAGCTGAAAAGATATAAACGAATACGAAGAGTTTGTTCAGCATTAAACATTTCATAACAATGCTTACAGTTTACAAACATATACAATGTATATATATAATACATAGTGAACACAAGTTTTTTAGAAGAGCAATCATCAACAATCACTGTAATTTGTAAGTACAGTATAAAATGTATTTAACACTTTCCTTCATAGAGAATTAGGTTAACATTATATCTCCATACAAACGACAGTCATTTAGCTATCATGCAGTGGATAAGTAGTCGCCATATCTATCCCACCTCCATAGATATTACTGGGACTACATGGGATTCTGGTCTTTATTATGAACTTTGGTTTGGCTGTTACATTGTCAATGTATGACATATTGGTAATGACATCAAGAGGTGCTTCTATGAGGGATAGGGTTAAACAATACATATATTGTTTGCAAAGTATGTCACTGTTGATATGGTACAAACACGTGACAGAGTAGCACTAGTTGTTATACCGGCATTTTGTTTGTCAACTGCCTCCTTCACTGCCTGTTGTATCTTGGAAAGGTCTGTATTCGGGGTATTTCCTTTTAGAGTCACATGCCCTTCTGCACGTGGTACACAGCCGCACGTTGAGGTCTTGGCATGCTCAAGGTTCTTGTCGAAAACATTGGCTTCTGGAGGTGAGACCAGAGCTTCGTTGGGTTCCTCTTCATTGACTGATATTGTGAACTCTACTGGGGTTATCACTTCTCTGAAAATTACAAATATTACACAACACTGCAGGAAGTTCTTGGTAGATCACTATTGATTCTCTAGATTTATGGCTTCCATGCTTGTGACAGTTGAGTAATTCTAAGCACATATCAGACAAATGTCATACTCTATCAAACCTGTGTTAGCAGTCAACTCTACCAAGTACAAAACCCGCATTAAGCAGCCAATTTCCGGACTCCCAACAATTTTATTACATATTTGACATCTGTTAAGCATCTACCAGAATTAAGTAGCCACTTTCTGTGATTCCATTGACTGGTTGCTTAAGATAGACTTGACTATACCTGATTACCTGTTTGTTCTTAGCAATATATTTTACTGCAAAAACTTCTAGGTGAAGTTCAACTATTTTGACAAAATAATGCCATAAATGTAATACGAAGAATACCAGCGATGAAAACATTTTTTGACTAAATATCAGAAATCAGAATCAGTAAACTGAAGAACATAAATGTGCAGCTGCAAAATGTAACTTTTGTCATGCTGTGTATCAAACACGCAATTAGTTGCCAAATTTATATAAAATTACCCGTTCTTTCCAACTAGGGTGTACTGTGAACTGAGAGACAGGTCTCTTCTGCGCCTTGTTGTCGAATGTTTCACTTGAAGGGACACAAAAGCTGTTGTTAGTTCTGTAAATTAAATAAAACAATACAGAACAAAAAGAACCAAGTTGCATTCATATCTCTCTACAAACCATTCATATAATAGTAATAATTTTCAAATTCCGATTTCTAATGCCTAAATAAAATACAACAAAATGGTGGATCCCGGCTGTGTCCATTTTGCAGCTATGTCACAATATGCACACTATTTGTATAAATACATAATGAAACTGTGTTAGTTGCAATTGATACATAATGAAACTGTGTTAGTTGCAATTGTAACATAATCACACTGTGTTAGTTGCAATTGTAACATAATCACACTGTGTTAGTTGCAATTGAAACATAATCAAACGGTGTTAGTTCCAATTGTAACATAATCACACTGTGTTAGTTGCAATTGAAACATAATGAAACTGTGTTAGTTGCAATTGTAACATAATCACACTGGGTTAGTTGCAATTGTAACATAATCACACTGTATTAGTTGCAATTGAAACATAATCAAACGGTGTTAGTTGCAATTGTAACATAATCACACTGTGTTAGTTGCAATTGTAACATAATCACACTGTGTTAGTTGCAATTGTAACATAATCAAACGGTGTTAGTTGCAATTGTAACATAATCAAACGGTGTTAGTTGCAATTGAAACATATAGTATAAGAACACTGAGCAAAATGACTGAAAACAAATTGATCAATTATGTATAGGACATAAGCCGAACACGATCCAATATGTCAACTATTGGACTGTGTGAGGCGCATAGCGCCAAAGACAGTACCAATATATTATATATTGGATCCGTTTGAGGCTTATATCTTATCTTTCGTACCGGTAGGCCTATGATCTAACATAGTGCTCTGGCTTTGTGACAGCAGTCCAATATTAATAAAAATGGACTGCAAGTACAAAGGTATGACGTCACGATGGTGTTTTAACATAGAATAAATGGCATGTGTACATGTATGTACACCCAATATGTGAGACTGTATGTAGACAACCCAGTTATCGCAGTCGGTAGAGCAACCACCGTTATGAGAGGACGCGGTTTCAACCACCGACTGGCTGCATTTATTTCTCACCTGGGTTACACGTGTAATTAAAGCAAAACAAACTAAATGTCACCCTTTTGCTTGCCTGTTGCTATGGAAACAAAATTGCAACCAGTTTAACTTATATAATCAAACAGTAAGAATTTATTTCTTTATTATCCAATATAGGTGTACTAGATGTACTAGGTGTACTAGATGTGCTAGGTGTACTAGATGTACTAGGTGTACTAGGTGTACTAGATGTACTAGGTGTACTAGATGTACTAGGTGTACTATTGTACTAGGTGTACTATTGCACTAGGTGTACTATTGCACTAGGTGTACTACTGTACTAGGTGTACTATTGCACTAGGTGGACTAGGTGTACTATTGTACTAGGTGTACTATTGCACTAGATGTACTATTGGACTAGGTGTACTATTGTACTAGGTCTACTAGGTGTACTATTGCACTAGATGTACTATTGGACTAGGCGTACTAGGTGTACTATTGCACTAGGTGGACTAGATGTGCTAGGTGTACTAGATGTACTAGGTGTACTAGGTGTACTAGGTGTACTAGATGTACTAGGTGTACTAGGTGTACTAGGTGTACTAGGTGTACTATTGTACTAGGTGTACTAGATGTACTAGATGTACTAGATGTACTAGGTGTACTAGGTGTGCTAGGTGTACTAGGTGTACTAGGTGTACTAGATGTACTAGGTGTACTAGATGTACTAGGTGTACTATTGTACTAGGTGTACTAGGTGTACTAGGTGTACTAGATGTACTAGGTGTACTATTGTACTAGGTGTACTAGGTGTACTAGGTGTACTAGGTGTACTAGATGTACTAGGTGTACTAGATGTACTAGGTGTACTAGGTGTACTAGGTGTACTAGATGTACTAGGTGTACTAGATGTACTAGGTGTACTAGGTGTACTAGATGTACTAGATGTACTAGGTGTACTATTGTACTAGGTGTACTAGGTGTATTAGGTGTACTAGTGTACTAGATGTACTAGGTGTACTAGTGTACTAGGTGTACTAGGTGTACTAGATGTACTAGATGTACTAGATGTACTAGGTGTACTAGATGTACTAGGTGTACTAGATGTACTAGATGTACTAGGTGTACTAGGTGTACTAGATGTACTAGGTGTACTATTGCATTATATATACTAGGTGTACTAGACATACTAGAGGTACTAGACGTGCTAGGTGTACTATTTGTACTAGGTGTACTAGATGTACTAGACGTGCTAGGTGTACTATTGTACTAGGTGTACTAGATGTAGTATTGCACTAGGTGTACTATTACACTAGGTGTACTATGTTTACTATTGTACTAGGTGTACTATTGTACTAGGTGTACTATTGTACAAGGTGTGCTATTGTACTAGGTGTGCTATTGCACTAGGTGTACTAGGTGTGCTAGGTGTACTAGATATAATAGGTGTACTAGATGTACTAGTTGTACTAGATGTACTATATATACTAGGTGTACTAGGTGTACTAGGTGTACTATTTGTACTAGGTGTACTAGATGTACTAGACGTGCTAGGTGTACTAGATGTACTAGACGTGCTAGGTGTACTATTGTACTAGGTGTATTATTCTACTAGATGTAATATTGCACTAGGTGTACGATTGCACTAGGTGTACTATTGCAATAGGTGGACTATTGTACTAGGTGTACTATTGTACAAGGTGTGCTATTGTACTAGGTGTACTAGGTGTGCTAGATATACTAGGTGTACTAGTTGTACTCAGTGTACCAGGTTTACTAGATGTACTAGGTGTACTAGATGTACTAGGTGTACTATGGTACTAGTTGTACTAGATGTAATAGATGTGCTAGGTGTACTAGATGTACTAGGTGTACTAGGTGTAATAGGTTTATTATTGTACTATGTGTACTAGATGTACTAGCTGTACCAGCTGTACTAGGTGTACTAGATGTGCTATATGTACTCGATGTACCAGTTGTACCAGATGTACTAGTTGTACTAGGTGTACTAGATGTACTATTGTACTAGGTGCACTAGATGTAATAGGTGTACTATATGTACTAGATGTACTTTACTAGGTGTAATATATATATATATACTAGGTGTACTATTGTACTAGGTGTACTATTGTACTAGGCGTACTAGATGTACTAGGTGTACTATTGTACTAAATATACTATTGTACTAGGTGTACTAGATGTGTTATGTGTACTAGATGTACTATTGTACTATATGTACTAGGTGTACTATTGTACTAGGTGTACTATGTGCAATAGGTGTACTAGATGTACTAGGTTTACTAGTTGTACCAGGTGTACTATGTGCACTATGATGTACTAGGTGTACTATGTGTACCAGGTTTACTATTGTACTAGTTGTACAAGGTGTACTATGTTTACTAGGTGTACCAGGATTACTATTGTACTGGTTGTACTAGGTGTACTAGGTTGTACTAGTTGTATTAGATGTACTAGTTGTACCATGTGTACTATTGTACTAGGTGTACTAGTTGTACCATGTGTACTATTGTACTAGTTGTACTAGGTGTACTAGTTGTACCATGTGTACTATTGTACTAGGTGTACTAGGTTGTACCATGTGTACTATTGTACTAGTTGTACAAGGTGTACTATTATTGGATTTCGTGGAGCCTCTGTGGTGTTATGGATGAAGTTCCTTCTCACAACTATGGTGTTGTGAGTTTGAGCCCACGGTGCAGGTGTCCTTAGGCAAGACCTTTATATACATATTGCCTCTTCTCTCTCCCACATGGCAATTAATTCTACCACAACAGAACATATATAAATTGAATCATCCACTGATCCATGAGATTAGATGGGTCAGTAGTCCAGTGCTTAACACGTTGGGCTGTGAATCTTCAATCTCAAGTCTGACCCTAATAATACCAATAGTCTTTCTGATGGGACTTTAAACCAAGGTCTCGTGTCGGTGCTTTACAATGTACATGTAAAAGAACCAGAGGAGACTCTGGAATGTATCTCTGTCTGTATCATGGCACTATTCTCAAAACTCTAATCTCTTCAGGAGGCGTTGCTAATATGGACAACCGGTAGTGACGATAAATAAACGTAAACATATATCCAGTAGATTCTGAAATGGATGGCTGAATGATATAAACTAGAGTTTATTTCAGTCAATATGTGTTAATTTGAACCCAAATGCCATCATAACATTTACTGACACTGGATTTTATTCTCGTTAAATAGTAATTCTCAATAACACTCTAGCAGACTAGAGTTCTATCACATGTACCTGCATTTGTTTCTGACCAAGCCGCTGACAGTGATATAGCAATGGCTGTATAGTTTAGGTTGCTTCTGGCACCAACAAGGTATACTTTTCTCAGCTTCCTTGCACCCCATGTAACCTTTAAATTGTGTGAAGTGAGTGCCTCAGAGATCTCAACTGCTGTAGGAGCTTTGATACCGTCTGCTGCAGTTCCATTAATCTCTACTCCATACTTGAATACCGTCACCGGGTGCCTATAATACAGTTGTATGAGGTGTGTAAATATGAATTTAGCATGGAATGAAATGAGCACTTGTGTTGTTGCGGTGGACATACCGATGGTGTAGAGCGTCTAGCAACATGCATGTGAGGTAATGTAGGGGGTTTGGAGGCATACCAAAGATGTGAGGTGCTCTAGGTGGTTTGGGGGCATACCAAAGATGTGAGATGAAGTAGGGGGTTTGGGGGCATTCCAAAGCTATGAGGTACTGTAGGGGGTTTGGAGATATGCCAACGCGATGAGGTGCTGTGAAGTGATGTGGGGCATAGAGACTTTCCAAAGATGAGGTGCTGTAGAGGGGTTGGGGATATACCAAAGATGTGAAGTGCTGTATAGGTTTGGAGGTATAGCAATGATTTGAGGTGCTGTAGGGGGTTTAGAATGAAACATGTGAGGAGCTGGTTGTATTACCGTATATTCCCAGCAATAGGTTGAACTTGGCCATAGGTCGATCTTGACCATAGGTCGATCTTGGCCATAGGTCGATCTTGGCCATAGGTCGATCTTGGCCATAGGTCGATCTTGGCCATAGGTCGATCTTGGCTATATGTCGATCTTGACCATAGGTCGAGAGTCAATTTTGGCTTGAAAATGCTGATTTAAAGCTGGATCCTTCCATCACCTAGTGTTTCATCACATTTCTACCTAGTACTTCGATCACATTTCTACCTAGTACTTCCATAACATTTCTACCTAGTACTTCCATCAAATTTCTACCTAGTACTTTCATCAAATTTCTACCCAGTACTTCCATCACATTTCTACCTAGTACTTACATCGCATTTCTACCTATTCTACCTAGTACTTTCATCACATTTCTACCAGTACTTTCATCACATTTCTACATAGTACTTCCATCACATTTCTACCTAGTACTTTCATCACATTTCTACCTAGTATTTTCATCACATTTCTACCTAGTACTTTCATCACATTTCTACCTAATACTTACATCACATTTCTACCTAGTACTGTCATCACATTTCTACCTAGAACTTTCATCACATTTCTACCTAGTACTTTCATCACATTTCTACCTAGTACTTACATCGCATTTCTACCTATTCTACCTAGTACTTTCATCACATTTCTACATAGTACTTTCATCACATTTCTACCAGTACTTCCATCACATTTCTAACTAGTACTTCCATCAAATTTCTACCTAGTACTTTCATCAAATTTCTACCTAGTACTTCCATCACATTTCTACCTAGTACTTACATCGCATTTCTACCTAGTACTTACATCGCATTTCTACCTTGTACTTACATCGCATTTCTACCTAGTACTTACATCGCATTTCTACCTAGTACTTCCATCACATTTCTACCTAGTACTTACAGCGCATTTCTACCTAGTACTTACATCACATTTCTACCTAGTACATTCATCGAATTTCTACCTAGTACGTTCATCATATTTCTATCTAGTACTTTCATCACATTTCTACCTAGTACTTTCATCACATTTCTACCTAGTACTTTCATCACATTTCTACATAGTACTTCCATCACATTTCTACCAGTACTTTCATCACATTTCTAACTAGTATTTTCATCACATTTCTACCTAGTACTTTCATCACATTTCTACCTAGTACTTACATCACATTTCTACCTAGTACTGTCATCACATTTCTACCTAGAACTTTCATCACATTTCTACCTAGTACTTTCATCACATTTCTACCTAGTACTTACATCGCATATCTACCTATTCTACCTAGTACTTTCATCACATTTCTACATAGTACTTTCATCACATTTCTACCTAGTACTTCCATCACATTTCTAACTAGTACTTCCATCAAATTTCTACCTAGTACTTTCATCGCATTTCTACCTAGTGCGTTCATCACATTTCTACCTAGTACTTTCATCACATTTCTACATAGTACTTACATCACATTTCTACCTAGTACTTCCATCACATTTCTACCTAGTACTTACATCGCATTTCTACCTAGTACTTACATCGCATTTCTACCAAGTACTTACATCGCATTTCTACCTAGTACTTTCATCACATTTCTACCTAGTACTTTCATCACATTTCTACCTAGTACTTTCATTACATTTCTACGTAGTACTTTCATCACATTTCTACCTAGTACTGTCATCACATTTCTACCTAGAACTTTCATCACATTTCTACCTAGTACTTACATCGCATTTCTACCTAGTACTTTCATCACATTTCTACCTAGTACTTTCATCACATTTCTACCTAGTACTTACATCGCATTTCTACCTATTCTACCTAGTACTTTCATCACATTTCTACCTAGTACTTTATCACATTTCTACATAGTACTTCCATCACATTTCTACCTAGTACTTCATCACATTTCTACCTAGTACTTTCATCACATTTCTACTAGTACTTACATCACATTTCTACCTAGTACTTACATCGCATTTCTACATATTCTACCTAGTACTTTCATCACATTTCTACATAGTACTTTCATCACATTTCTACCTAGTACTTCCATCACATTTCTACCTAGTACTTTCATCACATTTCTACCTAGTACTTACATCGCATTTCTACCTATTCTACCTAGTACTTTCATCATTTCTACCTAGTACTTTCATCACATTTCTACATAGTACTTCCATCACATTTCTACCTAGTACTTTCATCACATTTCTACCTAGTATTTTCATCACATTTCTACCTAGTACTTTCATCACATTTCTACCTAATACTTACATCACATTTCTACCTAGTACTGTCATCACATTTCTACCTAGAACTTTCATCACATTTCTACCTAGTACTTTCATCACATTTCTACCTAGTACTTACATCGCATTTCTACCTATTCTACCTAGTACTTTCATCACATTTCTACATAGTACTTTCATCACATTTCTACCTAGTACTTCCATCACATTTCTAACTAGTACTTCCATCAAATTTCTACCTAGTACTTTCATCAAATTTCTACCTAGTACTTACATCGCATTTCTACCTAGTACTTACATCGCATTTCTATCTACCTAGTACTTACATCGCATTTCTACCTAGTACTTACATCGCATTTCTACCTAGTACTTCCATCACATTTCTACCTAGTACTTACAGCGCATTTCTACCTAGTACTTACATCACATTTCTACCTAGTACTTTCATCGAATTTCTACCTAGTACGTTCATCACATTTCTACCTAGTACTTCCATCACATTTCTACCTAGTACTTACATCGCATTTCTACCTAAGTACTTTCATCACATTTCTACCTAGTACTTTCATCACATTTCTACATAGTACTTCCATCACATTTCTACCTAGTACTTTCATCACATTTCTACCTAGTATTTTCATCACATTTCTACCTAGTACTTTCATCACATTTCTACCTAATACTTACATCACATTTCTACCTAGTACTGTCATCACATTTCTACCTAGAACTTTCATCACATTTCTACCTAGTACTTTCATCACATTTCTACCTAGTACTTACATCGCATTTCTACCTATTCTACCTAGTACTTTCATCACATTTCTACATACATTTCTACCTGTACTTACATCGCATTTCTACCTAGTACTTACATCGCATTTCTACCTAGTACTTCCATCACATTTCTACCTAGTACTTTCATCACATTTCTACCTAGTACTTACATCGCATTTCTACCTATTCTACAGTACTTTCATCACATTTCTACCTAGTACTTTCATCACATTTCTACCTAGTACTTCCATCACATTTCTAACTAGTACTTCCATCAAATTTCTACCTAGTACTTTCATCAAATTTCTACCTAGTACTTCCATCACATTTCTACCTAGTACTTACATCGCATTTCTACCTAGTACTTACATCGCATTTCTACCTTGTACTTACATCGCATTTCTACCTAGTACTTCATCATTTCTACCTAGTACTTACATCGCATTTCTACCTAGTACTTCCATCACATTTCTACCTAGTACTTACACGCATTTCTACCTAGTACTTACATCACATTTCTACCTAGTACTTTCATCGATTTCTACCTAGTACTTCATCACATTTCTACCAGTACTTCATCACATTTCTACCTAGTACTTACATCGCATTTCTACCTATTCTACCTAGTACTTTCATCACATTTCTACCTAGTACTTTCATCACATTTCTACATAGTACTTCCATCACATTTCTACCTAGTACTTCTTACATCACATTTCTACCTAGTACTGTCATCACATTTCTACCTAGAACTTTCATCACATTTCTACCTAGTACTTTCATCACATTTCTACCTAGTACTTACATCGCATTTCTACCTATTCTACCTAGTACTTTCATCACATTTCTACCTAGTACTTTCATCACATTTCTACCTAGTACTTTCATCACATTTCTACCTAGTACTTTCATCACATTTCTACCTAGTACTTTCATCACATTTCTACCTAGTACTTTCATCACATTTCTACCTAGTACTTACATCGCATTTCTACCTAGTACTTCATCCATTTCTACCTGTACTTCATCACATTTCTACCTAGTACTTACATCACATTTCTACCTAGTACTTCATCACATTTCTACCTAGTACTTACATCCATTTCTACCTAGTACTTCATCACATTTCTACCTAAGTACTTTCATCACATTTCTACCTAGTACTTTCATCACATTTCTACCTAGTACTTTCATCACATTTCTACCTAGTACTTCCATCACATTTCTACCTAGTACTTTCATCACATTTCTACCTAGTACTTTCATCACATTTCTACCTAGTACTTTCATCACATTTCTACCTAGTACTTTCATCACATTTCTACCTAGTACTTTCATCACATTTCTACCTAGTACTTTCATCACATTTCTACCTAGTACTTTCATCACATTTCTACCTAGTACTTACATCGCATTTCTACCTATTCTACCTAGTACTTTCATCACATTTCTACCTAGTACTTTCATCAAATTTCTACCTAGTACTTTCATCACATTTCTACCTAGTACTTACATCGCATTTCTACCTAGTACTTTTCTACCTAGTACTTTCATCACATTTCTACCTAGTACTTTCATCACATTTCTACCTAGTACTTACATCACATTTCTACCTAGTACTTTCATCACATTTCTACCTAGTACTTACATCGCATTTCTACCTAGTACTTTCATCACATTTCTACCTAGTACTTTCATTACATTTCTACCTATTACTTTCATCACATTTCTACCTAGTACTTTCATCACATTTCTACCTATTCTACCTAGTACTTTCATCACATTTCTACCTAGTACTTTCATTACATTTCTACCTATTACTTTCATCACATTTCTACCTAGTACTTTCATCACATTTCTACCTATTACTTTCATCACATTTCTACCTAGTACTTTCATCACATTTCTACCTAGTACTTTCATCACATTTCTACCTAGTACTTTCATCACATTTCTACCTAGTACTTACATCACATTTCTACCTAGTACTTTCATCACATTTCTACCTATTACTTTCATCACATTTCTACATAGTATTTCCATCACATTTCTACCTAGTACTTACATCACATTTCTACCTAGTACTTTCATCACATTTCAACCTAGTACTTTTATCACATTTCTACCTAGTACTTACATTGCATTTCTACCTATTCTACCTAGTACTTTCATCACATTTCTACCTAGTACTTACACCACATTTCTACCTAGTACTTTCATCACATTTCTACCTAGTACTTTCATCACATTTCTACCTAGTACGTGCATCACATTTCTACCTAGTACTTACATCACATTTCTACCTAGTACTTACATCACATTTCTACCTAGTACTTACATCACATTTCTACCTAGATGTAAATCACATTTCTACCTAGTACTTACATCACATTTCTACCTAGTACTTACATCACATTTCTACCTAGTACTTACATCACATTTCTACCTAGTACTTACATCGCATTTCTACCTAGTACTTACATCATATTTCTACCTAGTACTTTCATCACATTTCTGGATGAGAACATGTTTGACATATGGACGGAAATATACGGTATGTACTGTACGATAGTGTATGTTTGTAGATACCCATATTGTTTGATAGAAATTGCTAAACAAGGCAGCACAGATAAATAAAGTGGACAATTAAAGAATCCAGAATCGCTCGTCTGCGAAATCATCTGAGGAATACTACAAGTAATAAAACAAAATGTCCAATCATGCAGCAATCTTGGATTTCGAATATTGTTTAGCTATTTTATTTCGATTTACACAGCCGGTTCTGTGGAAAAATATTTGTAGATGGCAGTATTTAGTACTATTTACCAGTAATTATCCATGACATAATCAGCTTGAGAGAGCGCCTGCTCATCTACCAACTGCAGGTCCACAGCATCTTCACTCACTGAAACATACAATATTATAAATATATAATATATAATAATACTGGTCTTTCCATTGTTTATTGGTTTGGAGTTCTGACGTGTAGGAACCCCCCCCCCTGACTTCAGAGTATTAATTTGTTATCTGGAGAATATGGTGGGAGATACGGCTTATACGGAGAATATGGTGGGAGATACGGCTTATACGGAGAATATGGTGGGAGATACGGCTTATACGGAGAATATGGTGGGATATACGGCTTATACGGAGAATATGGTGGGAGATACCACTTATACGGAGAATATGGTGGGAGATACGGCTTATACGGAGAATATGGTGGGAGATACGGCTTATACGGAGAATATGGTGGGAGATACCACTTATACGGAGAATATGGTGGGAGATACCACTTATACGGAGAATATGGTGGGAGATACCACTTATACGGAGAATATGGTGGGAGATACCACTTATACGGAGAATATGGTGGGAGATACGGCTTATACGGAGAATATGGTGGGAGATACCACTTATACGGAGAATATGGTGGGAGATACCACTTATACGGAGAATATGGTGGGAGATACCACTTATACGGAGAATATGGTGGGAGATACGGCTTATACGGAGAATATGGTGGGAGATACGGCTTATACGGAGAATATGGTGGGAGATACGGCTTATACGGAGAATATGGTGGGAGATACGGCTTATACGGAGAATATGGTGGGAGATACGGCTTATAATTTTGTTCAATTTCGAACAATTATAATTACAGTGAAACCCCTCTAAACCCCAACGGCCTCTGGACAAGAGGAGAACGGGTTTGCGGTTTAGAGAGGTTCGCAGACAGGGGGGGGGGGGGGTTGAAATAGTTAACACATTTCTGTATAAATACATGTACAGTAAAGCCTAGAAATGACACTGAATCCATCTCGTTATACTTCCCTGAATGGTCACTTACAATAACAGCATTACCTGTTTAAATGCTTGCTCAGCAACCCACACAACTACATTATACTTCCCTGAATGGTCACTTTCAATAACAGCATTACCTGTTTAAATACTTGCTCAGCAACCCACACAACTACATTATACTTCCCTGAATGGTCACTTACAATAACGGCATTACCTGTTTCAATGTTCATCAAGAATGCACAATCAACCCACACAACGACATTATACTTCCCTGAATGGTCACTTACAATAACACATTACCTGTTTCAATGTTCATCAACCCACACAACTACATTATACTTCCCTGAATGGTCACTTACAAAAACACATTACCTGTTTCAATGTTCATCAACCCACACAACTACATTATACTTCCCTGATTGGTTACTTACAATAACAGCATGACCTGTGTCAATGCTCAGCAACCCATACAACTACATTATACTTCCCTGAATGGTGACTTACATTAACGGCATTACCTGTTTCAATCTTCATCAAGAATGCACAATCAACCCACACAACTACATTATACTTCCCTGAATGGTCACTTACAATAACACATTCCCTGTTTCAATGTTCATCAACCCACACAACTACATTATACTTCCCTGAATGGTGACTTACAATAACGGCATTACCTGTTTCAATGTTCATCAAGAATGCACAATCAACCCACACAACTACATTATACTTCCATGAATGGTCACTTACAATAACAGCATTACCTGAATAAATGCTCATCAACTCACACAACTACATTATACCTCCCTGAATGGTCACTTACAATAACAACATTACCTGTTTCAATACATATCAAGAACACACAATCATACAACATTAAACTTCCCTGATTGGTCACTTACAATAACAGCATTACCTGTTTAAATGCTCAGCAACCCATAAAACTACATTATACTTCCCTGATAGGTCACTTACAGTAACAGCCTTACCTGTTTAAATGCACAGCAACCCATACAACTACATTATACTTCCTTGATAGGTCACTTACAATAACAGCATTACCTGTTTCAGTGCTCATCAACCCACACAACTACATTATACGTCCCTGAATGGTCACTTACAGTAAAAGCTTTACCTGTTTAAATGCTCAGCAACCCATACAACTACATTATACTTCCCTGATAGGTCACTTACAGTAACAGCCTTACTTGTTTCAATGCTCATCAACCCACACAACTACATTATACTTCCCTGATAGGTCACTTACAGTAACAGCCTTACCTGTTTAAATGCTCAGCAACCCACACAATTACAATTATACTTCTCTCCCTGATAGCTCACTTACAATAACAGCATTACCTGTTTCAATGCTCAGCAACCCATACAACTACAGTATACTTCCCTGATTGGTTACTTACAATAACAGCATTACCTGTTTCAATTTTCATCAACCCATACAACTACAGTATACTTCCCTGATTGGTTACTTACAATAACAGCATTACCTGTTTCAATGCTCAGCAACCCATACAACAACATTATACTTCCGTGATTGGTTACATACAATAACAGCATGACCTGTGTCAATGCTCAGCAATCCATAGAACTACACTATACTTCACTGATTGGTCACTTACAATAACAGCAGCATTACCTGTTTAAATGCTTGCTCAGCAACCCACACAACTACATTATACTTCCCTGATAGGTCATTTACAGTACCAGCATTACCTGTTTCAATGTTCATCAAGAATACACAATCAACCCATACAACTACATTATACTTCCATGAATGGTCACTTACAATAACAGCATTACCTGTTTAAATGCTCATCAACCCATACAACTACATTATACTTCCCTGAATGATGACTTACAATAACGGCATTACCTGTTTCAATGTTCATCAAGAATGCACAATCAACCCAAACAACTACATTATACTTCCCTGATAGGTCACTTACAGTAACAGCCTTACCTGTTTAAATGCTCAGCAACCCACACAACTACATTATACTTCCCTGAATGGTCACGTACAATAACAGCATTACCTGTTTCAATACATATCAAGAACACACAATCAACTACATTATACTTCCCTGAATGGTCACTTACAATAACAGCATTACCTGTTTAAATGCTCAGCAACCCACACAACTACATTATACTTCCCTGATAGGTCACTTACAGTAACAGCCTTACCTGTTTCAATGCTCATCAACCCACACAACTACATTATACTTCCCTGATAGATCACTTACAATAACAGCCTTACCTGTTTAGATGCTCAGCAACCCATACAACTACATTATACTTCCCTGATAGGTCACTTACAGTAACATCCTTACTTGTGTCAATGTTCATCAACCCATACAACTATATTATACTTCCCTGAATGGTCACTTACAGTAACAGCCTTACCTGTTTCAATGCTCATCAACCCACACAACTACATTATACCTCTCTGAGTGGTCACTTTCAATAACAGCATTACCTGTTTCAATGTTCATCAACCCATACAACTAGAGTATACTTCCCAGATTGGTTACTTACAATAACAGCATTACCTGTTTCAATGTTCATCAACCCATACAACTACAGTATACTTCCCTGATTGGTTACTTACAATAACAGCATTACCTGTTTCAATGCTCAACAATCCATACAACAACATTATACTTCCCTGATTGGTTACATACAATAACAGCATGACCTGTTTCAATGCTCAGCAACCCATACGACTACATTATACTTCACTGAATGGTCACTTACAATAACAGCATTACCTGTTTCAATTTCATCAACCCATACAACTACATTATACTTCACTGAATGGTCACTTACAATAACAGCATTACCTGTTTCAATGTTCATCAACCCATACAACTACATTATACTTCACTGAATGGTCACTTACAATAACAGCAGTACCTGTTTCAATGTTCATCAACCCATACAACTACATTATACTTCCATGAATGGTGACTTACAATATCAAGAATGCACAATCAACCCAAACAACTACATTATACTTCCCTGATAGGTCACTTACAGTAACAGCCTTACCTGTTTAAATGTTCAGCAACCAACACAACTACATTATACTTCCCTGATAGGTCACTTACAATAACAGCATTACCTGTTTCAATACATATCAAGAACACACAATCAACTACATTATACTTCCCTGAATGGTCACTTACAATAACAGCATTACCTGTTTAAATGTTCATCAAGAATGCACAATCAACCCACACAACTACATTATACTTCCATGAATGGTCACTTACAATAACAGCATTACCTGAATAAATGCTCATCAACTCACACAACTACATTATACCTCCCTGAATGGTCACTTACAATAACAACATTACCTGTTTCAATACATATCAAGAACACACAATCATACAACATTAAACTTCCCTGATTGGTCACTTACAATAACAGCATTACCTGTTTAAATGCTCAGCAACCCATAAAACTACATTATACTTCCCTGATAGGTCACTTACAGTAACAGCCTTACCTGTTTAAATGCACAGCAACCCATACAACTACATTATACTTCCTTGATAGGTCACTTACAATAACAGCATTACCTGTTTCAGTGCTCATCAACCCACACAACTACATTATACGTCCCTGAATGGTCACTTACAGTAAAAGCTTTACCTGTTTAAATGCTCAGCAACCCACACAACTACATTATACTTCCCTGATAGGTCACTTACAGTAACAGCCTTACCTGTTTAAATGCTCAGCAACCCACACAATTACAATTATACTTCTCTCCCTGATAGCTCACTTACAATAACAGCATTACCTGTTTCAATGCTCAGCAACCCATACAACTACAGTATACTTCCCTGATTGGTTACTTACAATAACAGCATTACCTGTTTCAATTTTCATCAACCCATACAACTACAGTATACTTCCCTGATTGGTTACTTACAATAACAGCATTACCTGTTTCAATGCTCAGCAACCCATACAACAACATTATACTTCCGTGATTGGTTACATACAATAACAGCATGACCTGTGTCAATGCTCAGCAATCCATAGAACTACACTATACTTCACTGATTGGTCACTTACAATAACAGCAGCATTACCTGTTTAAATGCTTGCTCAGCAACCCACACAACTACATTATACTTCCCTGATAGGTCATTTACAGTACCAGCATTACCTGTTTCAATGTTCATCAAGAATGCACAATCAACCCATACAACTACATTATACTTCCATGAATGGTCACTTACAATAACAGCATTACCTGTTTAAATGCTCATCAACCCATACAACTACATTATACTTCCCTGAATGATGACTTACAATAACGGCATTACCTGTTTCAATGTTCATCAAGAATGCACAATCAACCCAAACAACTACATTATACTTCCCTGATAGGTCACTTACAGTAACAGCCTTACCTGTTTAAATGCTCAGCAACCCACACAACTACATTATACTTCCCTGAATGGTCACGTACAATAACAGCATTACCTGTTTCAATACATATCAAGAACACACAATCAACTACATTATACTTCCCTGAATGGTCACTTACAATAACAGCATTACCTGTTTAAATGCTCAGCAACCCACACAACTACATTATACTTCCCTGATAGGTCACTTACAGTAACAGCCTTACCTGTTTCAATGCTCATCAACCCACACAACTACATTATACTTCCCTGATAGATCACTTACAATAACAGCCTTACCTGTTTAGATGCTCAGCAACCCATAAAACTACATTATACTTCCCTGATAGGTCACTTACAGTAACAGCCTTACCTGTTTAAATGCACAGCAACCCATACAACTACATTATACTTCCTTGATAGGTCACTTACAATAACAGCATTACCTGTTTCAGTGCTCATCAACCCACACAACTACATTATACGTCCCTGAATGGTCACTTACAGTAAAAGCTTTACCTGTTTAAATGCTCAGCAACCCATACAACTACATTATACTTCCCTGATAGGTCACTTACAGTAACAGCCTTACTTGTTTCAATGCTCATCAACCCACACAACTACATTATACTTCCCTGATAGGTCACTTACAGTAACAGCCTTACCTGTTTAAATGCTCAGCAACCCACACAATTACAATTATACTTCTCTCCCTGATAGCTCACTTACAATAACAGCATTACCTGTTTCAATGCTCAGCAACCCATACAACTACAGTATACTTCCCTGATTGGTTACTTACAATAACAGCATTACCTGTTTCAATTTTCATCAACCCATACAACTACAGTATACTTCCCTGATTGGTTACTTACAATAACAGCATTACCTGTTTCAATGCTCAGCAACCCATACAACAACATTATACTTCCGTGATTGGTTACATACAATAACAGCATGACCTGTGTCAATGCTCAGCAATCCATAGAACTACACTATACTTCACTGATTGGTCACTTACAATAACAGCAGCATTACCTGTTTAAATGCTTGCTCAGCAACCCACACAACTACATTATACTTCCCTGATAGGTCATTTACAGTACCAGCATTACCTGTTTCAATGTTCATCAAGAATGCACAATCAACCCATACAACTACATTATACTTCCATGAATGGTCACTTACAATAACAGCATTACCTGTTTAAATGCTCATCAACCCATACAACTACATTATACTTCCCTGAATGATGACTTACAATAACGGCATTACCTGTTTCAATGTTCATCAAGAATGCACAATCAACCCAAACAACTACATTATACTTCCCTGATAGGTCACTTACAGTAACAGCCTTACCTGTTTAAATGCTCAGCAACCCACACAACTACATTATACTTCCCTGAATGGTCACTTACAATAACAGCATTACCTGTTTCAATACATATCAAGAACACACAATCAACTACATTATACTTCCCTGAATGGTCACTTACAATAACAGCATTACCTGTTTAAATGCTCAGCAACCCACACAACTACATTATACTTCCCTGATAGGTCACTTACAGTAACAGCCTTACCTGTTTCAATGCTCATCAACCCACACAACTACATTATACTTCCCTGATAGATCACTTACAATAACAGCCTTACCTGTTTAGATGCTCAGCAACCCATACAACTACATTATACTTCCCTGATAGGTCACTTACAGTAACATCCTTACTTGTGTCAATGTTCATCAACCCATACAACTATATTATACTTCCCTGAATGGTCACTTACAGTAACAGCCTTACCTGTTTCAATGCTCATCAACCCACACAACTACATTATACCTCTCTGAGTGGTCACTTTCAATAACAGCATTACCTGTTTCAATGTTCATCAACCCATACAACTAGAGTATACTTCCCAGATTGGTTACTTACAATAACAGCATTACCTGTTTCAATGTTCATCAACCCATACAACTACAGTATACTTCCCTGATTGGTTACTTACAATAACAGCATTACCTGTTTCAATGCTCAACAATCCATACAACAACATTATACTTCCCTGATTGGTTACATACAATAACAGCATGACCTGTTTCAATGCTCAGCAACCCATACGACTACATTATACTTCACTGAATGGTCACTTACAATAACAGCATTACCTGTTTCAATTTCATCAACCCATACAACTACATTATACTTCACTGAATGGTCACTTACAATAACAGCATTACCTGTTTCAATGTTCATCAACCCATACAACTACATTATACTTCACTGAATGGTCACTTACAATAACAGCAGTACCTGTTTCAATGTTCATCAACCCATACAACTACATTATACTTCCATGAATGGTGACTTACAATATCAAGAATGCACAATCAACCCAAACAACTACATTATACTTCCCTGATAGGTCACTTACAGTAACAGCCTTACCTGTTTAAATGTTCAGCAACCAACACAACTACATTATACTTCCCTGATAGGTCACTTACAATAACAGCATTACCTGTTTCAATACATATCAAGAACACACAATCAACTACATTATACTTCCCTGAATGGTCACTTACAATAACAGCATTACCTGTTTAAATGCTCATCAACACAACCCACACAACTACATTATACTTCCCTGAATGGTCACTTACAGTAACAGCATTACCTGTTTAAATGCTCATCAACCCACACAACTACATTATACTTCCCTGAATGGTCACTTACAGTAACAGCATTACCTGTTTCAATGTTCAACAACCCAACAACTACATTATACTTCCCTGATTGGTCACTTACAATAACAGCATTACCTGTTTAAATGCTCAGCAACCCATACAACTACATTATACTTCCCTGATAGGTCACTTACAGTAACAGCCTTACCTGTTTCAATGCTCATCAACCCATACAACTACATTATACTTCCTTGATTGGTCACTTACAATAACAGCATTACCTGTTTCAATGCTCATCAACCCACACAACTACATTATACTTCCCTGAATGGTCACTTACAGTAACAGCATTACCTGTTTAAATGCTCAGCAACCCACAACTACATTATACTTCCCTGATAGGTCACTTACAGTAACAGCCTTACCTGTTTAAATGCTCAGCAACCCACACAACTACATTATACTTCCCTGATAGGTCACTTACAATAACAGCATTACCTGTTTCAATGCTCAGCAACCCATACAACTACATTATACTTCCCTGATTGGTTACTTACAATAACAGCATTACCTGTTTCAATGTTCATCAACCCATACAACTACATTATACTTCCCTGATTGGTCACTTACAATAACAGCATTACCTGTTTCAATGCTCATCAACCCATACAACTACATTATACTTCCCTGAATGGTCACTTACAATAACAGCATTACCTGTTTCAATGCTCAGCAACCCACACAACTACATTATACTTCCCTGAATGGTCACTTACAATAACAGCCTTACCTGTTTAAATGCTCGGCAACCCATACAACTACATTATACTTCCCTGATAGGTCGCTTACAGTAACAGCCTTACTTGTTTCAATGCTCATCAACCCACACAACTACATTATACTTCCCTGAATGGTCACTTGCAATAACAGCATTACCTGTTTCAATGCTCATCAACCCATACAACTACATTATACTTCCCTGAATGGTCACTTACAATAACAGCATTACCTGTTTCAATGTTCATCAACCCATACAACTACAGTATACTTCCCTGATTGGTTACTTACAATAACAGCATTACCTGTTTCAATGTTCATCAACCCATACAACTACATTATACTTCCCTGATTGGTCACTTACAATAGCAGCATTACCTGTTTCAATTTCATCAACCGATCAACTACATTATACTTCACTGAATGGTCACTTACAATAACGGCATTACCTGTTTCAATGTTAATCAACCCATACAACAACATTATACTTCCCTGATAGGTCATTTACAGTAACAGCATAACCTGTTACAATGTTCATCAAGAATGCACAATCAACCCAAACAACTATATTATACTTCCATGAATGGTGACTTACAATAACGGCATTACATGTTTCAATGTTCATCAAGAATACACAATCAACCCAAACAACTACATTATACTTCCCTGATAGGTCACTTACAGTAACAGCCTTACCTGTTTAAATGCTCAGCAACCCACACAACTACATTATACTCCCTGATAGATCGCTTACAATAACAGCATTACCTGTTTAAATGCTCAGCAACCCACACAACTACATTATACTTCCCTGATAGGTATCTTACAGTAACAGCCTTACCTGTTTAAATGCTCAGCAACCCATACAACTACATTATACTTCCCTGAATGGTCACTTACAATAACAGCATTACCTGTTTCAATTCATATCAAGAACACACAATCAACTACATTATACTTCCCTGATAGGTCACTTACAATAACAGCATTAACTGTTTCAATGCTCATTAACCCACAAAACTACATGATACTTCCCCGAATGGTCACTTACAATAACAGCATTACCTGTTTAAATGCTCAGCAACCCATAGCACTACATTATACTTCCCTGATAGATCACTTACAATAACAGCATTACCTGTTTAAATGCTTGCTCAACAACCCATACAACTACATTATACTTCCCTGAATGGTCACTTACAATAACAGCATTACCTGTTTAAATGCTGAGCAACCCATACAACTACATTATACTTCCCTGATAGGTCACTTACAATAACAGCATTACCTGTTTCAATGCTCATCAACCCATACAACTACATTATACTTCCCTGATAGGTCACTTACAATAACAGCATTACCTGTTTAAATGCTTGCTCAGCAACCCATACAACTACATTATACTTCCCTGAATGGTCACTTACAATAACAGCATTACCTTTATCAATGTTCATCAACCCATACAACTACATTATACTTCCCTGATTGGTTACATACAATAACAGCATGACCTGTGTCAATGCTCAGCAACCCATACGACTACATTATACTTCCATGAATGGTCACTTAAAATAACAGCATTACCTGTTTAAATGTTCATCAACCCACACAACTACATTATACTTCCCTGATAGGTCACTTACAGTAACAGCCTTACCTGTTTAAATGCTCAGCAACCCATACAACCACATTATACTTCCCTGATAGGTCTCTTACAGTAACAGCATTACCTGTTTCAATGTTCATCAAGAATGCATAATCAACCCACACAACTACATTATACTTCCATGAATGGTCACTTACAATAACAGCAGTACCTGTTTAAATGCTCAGCAACCCATACAACTACATTATACTACCCTTAATGGTCACTTACAATAACAGCATTACCTGTTTAAATGCTCATCAACCCATACAACTACATTATACTTCCCTGAATGGTGACTTACAATAACGGCATAACCTGTTTCAATGTTCATCAAGAATGCACAATCAACCCAAACAACTACATTATACTTCCCTGTTAGGTCACTTACAGTAACAGCCTTACCTGTTTAAATGCTCAGCAACCCACACAACTACATTATACTTCCCTGATAGGTCTCTTACAGTAACAGCATTACCTGTTTAAATGCTCATCAACCCACACAACTACATTATACTTCCCTGAATGGTCACTTACAATAACAGCATTACCTGTTTCAATGCATATCAAGAACACACAATCAACTACATTATACTTCCCTGAATGGTCACTTACAATAACAGCATTACCTGTTTCAATGCTCATCAACCCACAAAACTACATTATACTTCCCTGATAGGTAGCCTACAGTAACAGCCTTACTTGTTTCAATGCTCAACAACCCACACAACTACATTATACTTCCCCGAATGGTCACTTACAATAATAGCATTACCTGTTTCAATGTTCATCAACCCATACAACTACAGTATACTTCCCTGATTGGTTACTTACAATAACAGCATTACCTGTTTCAATGTTCATCAACCCATACAACTACATTATACTTCCCTGAATGGTCACTTACAATAACAGCATTACCTGTTTCAATGTTCATCAACCCATACAACTACAGTGTACTTCCCTGAATGGTTACATACAATAACAGCATTACCTGTTTCAATGCTCAGCAACCCATACAACTACATTATACTTCCATGATAGACCACTTACAATAACAGCATTACCTGTTTCAATGCTCAGCAACCCACACAACTACATTATACTTCCCTGATAGATCACTTACAATAACAGCCTTACCTGTTTCAATGTTCATCAACCAATACAACTACATTATACTTCACTGATTGGTCACTTACAATAACAGCATTACCTGTTTAAATGCTTGCTCAGCAACCCACACAACTACATTATACCTCCCTGATAGGTCACTTACAATAACAGCATTACCTGTTTCAATGTTCATCAAGAATGCACAATCAACCCACACAACTACATTATACTTCCATGAATGGTCACTTAAAATAACAGCATTACCTGTTTAAATGTTCATCAACCCACACAACTACATTATACTTCCCTGATAGGTCACTTTCAATAACTGCATTACCTGTTTAAATGCTCAGCAACCCATACAACTACATTATACTTCCCTGATAGATCACTTACAGTAACAGCCTTACCTGTTTAAATGCTCAGCAACCCATACAACTACATTATACTTCCCTGATAGGTCTCTTACAGTAACAGCATTACCTGTTTCAATGTTCATCAACCCACACAACTACATTATACTTCCCTGAATGGTCACTTGCAATAAAAGCATTACCTGTTTCAATGTTCATCAAGAATGTTCATCAAGAATGCACAATCAACTACATTTGTAATGTTCTTTACTGTGAAAAATTGATACAACACCAAAAAGTGATTGAAATAACTGACGGCGAGTGGCAGTAGTCTAAATTTAATTTCTTGTTTGGTTGTATCACATTTTCACAGCTAAGACTATATGCTGTATATAGTTACATACTCTATAGAATGTATTTCAACATGGAATTTGGAGTGAATTGAGTATAATATATAAGATTGAGATAGAAATAGTTCCACTTGAACAAAGGCATAAAAACTGAAACATACCGTTGTTAGCGGCAGAATAAGCTGTGATAACAGCGCTGGTCACCTGTCCATTCTTGCCGTAGTTTGTCTTGGTGTCTCCTTCCAGGTACAGCTGCTTCAGTAACGCAGTCACGTTCGTCCACACCTCCAGTTCCGAGCCCAAGTCCTCCATAACAGCTGTCTGCACGTGATCTGCATGCAGTGGATGCGTCTCCCAGGATGTAACACGCTTGTTGGCAATGTCCAGCGTGTATAACACTCTCGGAATGACCATACTGTGATAAAAACACTATTTTAAAGTAGTTCAATCTTTAACCCGTTCCTCATTAAAGTGTCTCTCAACACCATTACCGATTCAGCATAGATTGATACAATTCAGTAGGCAATTAACGATTGAATGCTCTTTTTCTGCGTTTCGTTTTGATTTGTCACACAATACAAAAAGTAGTCCGCTATGAATATTAACGAGAACAGAATAATTTTGCAATTCATTGGGTTATGAATGACGATTGGGCTAATTTAGCCAATCAGAATCGCGATATTGTAAGAAGTAATGATATTATATGTGTGTTTTATCATATCTACCGGTTGCCCATATGAGCGATGCCTCCTGAAGAGATTAGTCATTTTAGATTATTGGACGATAGTGCAATGATACAGACAGAGATCCATTCCGGAATCTCCTCTGGTTCTTTTACGTGCACGGTGTACAGCACCGACACGAGACCTCGATTTAACGTCCCATCTGAAAGTCTGTTAATTTTATTAGGGTCAGACGGGGGATCGAACCTGCGATCCCCGGATTACCAGTCAGACATGTTAACCACTGGACTACAGATCTGTCTGTATTATATTATATCAAAGATCAGAACAAAGTAGTGGTTCCAACGCATAGTAATTCACCTTTATGAAGGGATATAGACTGTGTATCCATGGTAAATTGTAGCCATATATATGGAAAGCTGTAAGTGAAGACAAACAGCGATACAGTCTGTTCCATATTGTCACGTCAACAAATAGATTAGATTTTACGATATAAATACTTTTCAGAATGACATAAAAATTCAATGTCGGTATAAACTGGAATTATGGCAGATCCATCAATTTAACTCCAAAGGATATAAATAATCTGCAACTCAAATCGAGTCAAAATGAAAGTAGCCACGTTATTTTGTGATAAAAAGGATCTTGTGGTGATTTCATACCTTATATTATGAAGCGAGTTTTGGATTGCAAGACGATTATATGTCGGTATATAATTATTAAAGTTTCATTAGAATAAACCACCCCGGAGAAATATTAGTTGTAATGAGCAATGCAAGTTTTGTGTCTTATCACGCACGCACGCACGGGGGGGGGGGGGGACTTAATGTGGTATTCCAGTAATTCAGTGTGTCATAAACTATAGTTAGTACATCCTAATTTTAGATTGACATTTCGTTTAATTAAAGGGACTTTTTTCTTGAATGGACACCCGACATGGGGTAACTAAAACACACCAGACATGGAGTAACTAAAACACACCAGACATGGAGTAACTAAAACACACCCGACATGGTGTAACTAAAACACACCCGACATGGGGTAACTAAAACACACCCGACATGGTGTAACTAAAACACACCCGACATGGGGTAACTAAAACACACCAGACATGGGGTAACTAAAACACACCTGTGGTAACTAAAACACACCAGACATGGGGTAACTAAAACACACAAGACATGGGGTAACTAAAGCACACCAGACATGGGGTAGCTAAAACACACCCGACATGGGGTAACTAAAACACACCTGGGGTAACTAAAACACACCAGACATGGGGTAACTAAAACACACCCGACATGGGGTAACTAAAACACACCCGACATGGGGTAACTAAAACACACCTGGGGTAACTAAAACACACCAGACATGGGGTAACTAAAACACACCAGACATGGGGTAACTAAAACACACCAGACATGGGGTAACTAAAACACACCAGACATGGGGTAACTAAAACACACCTGGGGTAACTAAAACACACCAGACATGGGGTAACTAAAACACACAGACATGGGGTAACTAAAACACAACTGGTAACTAAAACACACCAGACATGGGTAACTAAAACACACCCGACATGGTAACTAAAACACACCAGACATGGGGTAACTAAAACACACCTGGGGTAACTAAAACACACCAGACATGGGGTAACTAAAACACACCTTGGGTAACTAAAACACACCAGACATGGTGTAACTAAAACACACCAGACATGGGGTAACTAAAACACACCTGGGGTACCTAAAACACACCAGACATGGAGTAACTAAAACACACCAGACATGGTGTAACTAAAACACACCAGACATGGGGTAACTAAAACACACCTGGGGTAACTAAAACACACCAGACATGGTGTAACTAAAACACACCAGACATGGGGTAACTAAAACACACCAGACATGGGGTAACTAAAACACACCAGACATGGGGTAACTAAAACACACCAGACATGGGGTAGCTAAAACACACCAGACATGGAGTAACTAAAACACACCAGACATGGGGTAACTAAAACACACCAGCCATGGGGTAACTAAAACACACCAGACATGGGGTAACTAAAACACACCAGACATGGGGTAACTAAAACACACCCGACATGGGGTAACTAAAACACACCAGCCATGGGGTAACTAAAGCACACAAGACATGGGGTAACTAAAACACACCAGACATGGGGTAACTAAAACACACCCGACATGGGGTAACTAAAACACACCTGGGGTAACTAAAACACACCAGACATGGGGTAACTAAAACACACCAGACATGGGTAACTAAAACACCCCGACATGGGGTAACTAAAACACATCTGGGGTAACTAAAACACATCAGACATGGTGTAACTAAACACACCTGGGGTAGCTAAAACACACCAGACATGGTGTAACTAAAACACACCCGACATGGGTAAATAAAACCTCGGGGTAGCTAAAACACACCAGACATGGGGTAGCTAAAACACACCAGACATGGGGTAACTAAAACACACCTGGGGTACTAAAACACACCAGACATGGGGTAACTAAAACACACCAGACATGGGGTAACTAAAACCACCTGGGGTAACTAAAACACACCAGACATGGGGTAACTAAAACACATCAGACATGGGGTAACTAAAACACACCCGACATGGGGTAACTAAAACACACCTGGGGTAACTAAAACACACCAGACATAGGGTAACTAAAACAAACCAGACATGGGGTAACTAAAACACACCCGACATGGGGTAACTAAAACACACCAGACATGGGGTAACTAAAACACACCTTGGGTAACTAAAACACACCCGACATTAGGTATCTAAAACACACCAGCCATGGTGTAACTAAAGAACACCAGACATGGGGTAGCTAAAACACACCCGACATGGGGTAACTATAACACACCTGGGGTAGCTAAAACACACCAGACATGGGGTAACTAAAATACACTAGTCATGGGGTAACTAAAACACACCTGGGGTTACTAAATCACACCAGACATGGGGTAACTAAAACACACCTGGGGTAACTAAAACACACCAGACATGGGGTAACTAAAACACACCTTGGGTAACTAGAACACACCCGACATGGGGTAACTAAAACACACCCGACATGGGGTAACTATAACACACCTGGGGTAGCGAAAACACATCAGACATGGGGTAACTAAAATACACCAGACATGGGGTAACTAAAACACACCTGGGGTAACTAAATCACACCAGACATGGGGTAACTAAAACACACCTGGGGTAACTAAAACACACCAGACATGGGGTAACTAAAACACACCTTGGGTAACTAAAACACACCAGACATGGTGTAACTAAAACACACCAGACATGGGGTAACTAAAACACACCAGACATGGGGTAACTAAAACACACCAGACATGGGGTAACTAAAACACACCAGACATGGGGTAACTAAAACACACCTGGGGTACCTAAAACACCACAGACATGGGGTACCTAAAACACACATGGGGAACCTAAGCACACCAGACATGGGGTAAATAAAACACACATGGGGTAACTAAAACACACCAGACATGGTGTAACTAAAACACACCAGACATGGGGTAACTAAAACACACCAGACATGGAGTAACTAAAACACACCAGACATGGAGTAACTAAAACACACCAGACATGGGGTAACTAAAACACACCCGACATGGAGTAACTAAAACACACCAGACATGGAGTAACTAAAACACACCAGACATGGAGTAACTAAAACACACCAGACATGGTGTAACTAAAACACACCAGACATGGGGTAACTAAAACACACCAGACATGGAGTAACTAAAACACACCAGACATGGGAGTAACTAAAACACACCCGACATGGAGTAACTAAAACACACCAGACATGGGGTAACTAAAACACACCAGACATGGGGTAACTAAAACACACCCGACATGGGGTAACTAAAACACACCAGACATGGAGTAACTAAAACACACCCGACATGGAGTACCTAAAAGACACCAGACATTGGGTAACTAAAACACACCCGACATGGTGTAACTAAAACACACCCGACATGGGGTAACTAAAACACATCCGACATGGGGTAGCTAAAACACACCAGACATGGGGTAACTAAAACACACCAGACATGGGGTAACTAAAACACACCCGACATGGGGTAACTAAAACACACCAGCCATGGGGTAACTAAAACACACCCGACATGGGGTAACTAAAACACACCCGACATGGGGTAACTAAAACACACCCGACATGGGGTAACTAAAACACACCTGGGGTAACTAAAACACACCAGACATGGGGTAACTAAAACACACCAGACATGGGGTAACTAAAACACACCTGGGGTAACTAAAACACACCGACATGGGGTAACTAAAACACATCAGACATGGGGTAACTAAAACACACCCGACATGGGGTAACTAAAACACACCTGGGGTAGCTAAAACACACCAGACATGGGGTAACTAAAACACACCAGACATGGGGTAACTAAAACACACCCGACATGGGGTAACTAAAACACACCCGACATGGGGTAACTAAAACACACCAGACATGGGGTAACTAAAACACACCTTGGGTATCTAAAACACACCCGACATGGGGTAACTAAAACACACCAGCCATGGGGTAACTAAAGAACACCAGACATGGGGTAGCTAAAACACACCAGCCATGGGGTAACTAAAGAACACCAGACATGGGGTAGCTAAAACACACCCGACATGGGGTAACTATAACACACCTGGGGTAGCTAAAACACACCAGACATGGGGTAACTAAAATACACCAGACATGGGGTAACTAAAACACACCTGGGGTAACTAAATCACACCAGACATGGAGTAACTAAAACACACCTGGGGTAACTAAAACACACCAGACATGGGGTAACTAAAACACACCTTGGGTAACTAAAACACACCAGACATGGTGTACCTAAAACACACCAGACATGGGGTAACTAAAACACACCAGACATGGGGTAACTAAAACACACCAGACATGGAGTAACTAAAACAGACCAGACATGGAGTAACTAAAACACACCCGACATGGGGTAACTAAAACACACCAGACATGGAGTAACTAAAACACACCAGACATGGAGTAACTAAAACACACCAGACATGGAGTAACTAAAATACACCCGACATGGAGTAACTAAAACACACCCGACATGGTGTAACTAAAACACACCAGACATGGGGTAACTAAAACACACTAGACATGGGGTAGCTAAAACACACCCGACATGGGGTAACTAAAACACACTAGACATGGGGTAATTAAAACACACCTGGGGTAACTAAAACACAACAGCCATGGGGTAACTAAAACACACAAGACATGGGGTAACTAAAGCACACCAGACATGGGGTAGCTAAAGTACACCCGACATGGGGTAACTAAAACACACCTGGGGTAACTAAAACACATCAGACATAGGGTAACTAAAACACACACGACATGGGGTAACTAAAACACACATGGGGTAACTAAAACACATCAGACATAGGGTAACTAAAACACACATGGGGTAACTAAAACACATCAGATATGGGGTAACTAAAACACACCAGACATGGTGTAACTAAAACACACCAGACATGGGGTAACTAAAACACACCAGACATGGGGTAACTAAAACACACCCGACATGGTGTAACTAAAACACACCAGACATGGAGTAACTAAAACACACCCGACATGGAGTAACTAAAACACACCAGACATGGAGTAGCTAAAACACACCCGACATGGGGTAATTAAAACACACCAGACATGGAGTAACTAAAACACACCCGATATGGAGTAACTAAAACACACCAGACATGGAGTAAGTAAAACACACCAGACATGGAGTAACTAAAACACACCAGACATGGATTAACTAAAACAGACCAGACATGGAGTAACTAAAACACACCCGACATGGGGTAACTAAAACACACCAGACATGGAGTAACTAAAACACACCAGACATGGAGTAACTAAAACACACCAGACATGGAGTAACTAAAATACACCCGACATGGATTAACTAAAACACACCCGACATGGTGTAACTAAAACACACCCGACATGGGGTAACTAAAACACACCCGACATGGGGTAACTAAAACACACTAGACATGGGGTAGCTAAAACACACCCGACATGGGGTAACTAAAACACACCCGATATGGGGTAACTAAAACACACCTGGGGTAACTAAAACACACCAGCCATGGGATAACTAAAACACACAAGACATGGGGTAACTAAAGCACACCAGACATGGGGTAGCTAAAGCACACCCGACATGGGGTAACTAAAACACACTAGACATGGGGTAGCTAAAACTCACCCGACATGGGGTAACTAAAACACACCCGACATGGGGTAACTAAAACAAACCTGTGGTAACTAAAACACACCAGCCATGGGGTAACTAAAACACAC
>CM026397.1:84400020-84456238 GCA_014843695.1 Archivesica marissinica | reverse complement strand
CATGGTGTAACTAAAACACACCAGACATGGGGTAACTAAAACACACCAGACATGGTGTAGCTAAAACACACACGACATGGGGTAACTAAAACACACATGGGGTAACTAAAACACATCAGACATAGGGTAACTAAAACACACATGGGGTAACTAAAACACATCAGATATGGGGTAACTAAAACACACCAGACATGGTGTAACTAAAACACACCAGACATGGGGTAACTAAAACACACCAGACATGGGGTAACTAAAACACACCCGACATGGTGTAACTAAAACACACCAGACATGGAGTAACTAAAACACACCCGACATGGAGTAACTAAAACACACCAGACATGGAGTAGCTAAAACACACCCGACATGGGGTAATTAAAACACACCAGACATGGAGTAACTAAAACACACCCGATATGGAGTAACTAAAACACACCAGACATGGAGTAAGTAAAACACACCAGACATGGAGTAACTAAAACACACCAGACATGGATTAACTAAAACAGACCAGACATGGAGTAACTAAAACACACCCGACATGGGGTAACTAAAACACACCAGACATGGAGTAACTAAAACACACCAGACATGGAGTAACTAAAACACACCAGACATGGAGTAACTAAAATACACCCGACATGGATTAACTAAAACACACCCGACATGGTGTAACTAAAACACACCCGACATGGGGTAACTAAAACACACCCGACATGGGGTAACTAAAACACACTAGACATGGGGTAGCTAAAACACACCCGACATGGGGTAACTAAAACACACCCGATATGGGGTAACTAAAACACACCTGGGGTAACTAAAACACACCAGCCATGGGATAACTAAAACACACAAGACATGGGGTAACTAAAGCACACCAGACATGGGGTAGCTAAAGCACACCCGACATGGGGTAACTAAAACACACTAGACATGGGGTAGCTAAAACTCACCCGACATGGGGTAACTAAAACACACCCGACATGGGGTAACTAAAACAAACCTGTGGTAACTAAAACACACCAGCCATGGGGTAACTAAAACACACAAGACATGGGGTAACTAAAGCACACCAGACATGGGGTAGCTAAAGCACACCCGACATGGGGTAACTAAAACACACCTGGGGTAACTAAAACACATCAGACATAGGGTAACTAAAACACACCCGACATGGGGTAACTAAAACACACCCGACATGGTGTAACTAAAACACACCTGGGGTAACTAAAGCACACCAGACATGGGGTAACTAAAACACACCAGACATGGGGTAACTAAAACACACCCGACATGGGGTAGCTAAAACACATCAGACATGGGGTAACTAAAACACACCCGACATGGGGTAACTAAAACACACCTGGGGTAGCTAAAACACACCAGACATGGGGTAACTAAAACACACCAGACATGGGGTAACTAAAACACACCTGGGTAACTAAAACACACCAGACATGGGGTAACTAAAACACACCAGACATGGGGTAACTAAAACACACCCGACATGGGGTAACTAAAACACACCAGACATGGGGTAACTAAAACACACCTTCGGTATCTAAAACACATCCGACATGGGGTAACTAAAACACACCAGCCATGGGGTAACTAAAGAACACCAGACATGGGGTAGCTAAAACACACCAGCCATGGGGTAACTAAAGAACACCAGACATGGGGTAGCTAAAACACACCCGAAATGGGGTAACTATAACACACCTGGGGTAGCTAAAACACACCAGACATGGGGTAACTAAAATACACCAGACATGGGGTAACTAAAACACACCTGGGTAACTAAATCACACCAGACATGGGGTAACTAAAACACACCTGGGGTAACTAAAACACACCAGACATGGGGTAACTAAAACACACCTTGGGTAACTAAAACACACCCGACATGGGGTAACTAAAACACACCCGACATGGGGTAACTATAACACACCTGGGGTAGCTAAAGCACACCAGACATGGGTAATTAAAATACACTAGACATGGGGTAACTAAAACACACCTGGGGTAACTAAATCACACCAGACATGGGGTAACTAAAACACACCTGGGGTAACTAAAACACACCAGACATGGGGTAACTAAAACACACCTTGGGTAACTAAAACACACCCGACATGGTGTATCTAAAACACACCAGACATGGGGTAACTAAAACACACCAGACATGGGGTAACTAAAACACACATGAGGAACCTAAGCACACAGACATGGGGTAACTAAAACACACCAGACATGGGGTAACTAAAACACACCTTGGGTAACTAAAACACACCAGACATGGTGTAACTAAAACACACCAGACATGGGGTAACTAAAACACACCTGGGGTACCTAAAACACACCAGACATGGAGTAACTAAAACACACCAGACATGGTGTAACTAAAACACACCAGACATGGGGTAACTAAAACACACCTGGGGTACCTAAAACACACCAGACATGGTGTAACTAAAACACACCAGACATGGGGTAACTAAAACACACCAGACATGGGGTAACTAAAACACACCAGACATGGGGTAACTAAAACACACCCGACATGGGGTAGCTAAAACACACCAGACATGGAGTAACTAAAATACACCCGACATGGAGTAACTAAAACACACCAGCCATGGGGTAACTAAAACACACCAGACATGGTGTAACTAAAACACACCCGACATGGGGTAACTAAAACACATCCGACATGGGGTAGCTAAAACACACCAGCCATGGGGTAACTAAAACACACAAGACATGGGGTAACTAAAGCACACCAGACATGGGGTAGCTAAAGCACACCCGACATGGGGTAACTAAAACACACCTGGGGTAACTAAAACACATCAGACATGGGGTAACTAAAACACACCCGACATGGGGTAACTAAACACACCTGGGGTAACTAAAACACACCAGACATGGGGTAACTAAAACACATCAGACATGGGGTAACTAAACACACCAGACATGAGGTAACTAAAATACACATGGGGTAACTAAAACACACCAGACATGGGGTAACTAAAACACACCAGACATGAGGTAACTAAAATACACATGGGGTAGCTAAAACACACCAGACATGGGGTAACTAAAACACACCAGACATGGGGTAACTAAAACACACCCGACATGGGTTAACTAAAACACACCTGGGGTACCTAAAACACACCAGACATGGTGTAACTAAAACACACTAGACATGGAGTAACTAAAACACACCTGGGGTAACTAAAACACACCAGACATGGGGTAACTAAAACACACCTGGGGTACCTAAAACACCACATACATGGGGTACCTAAAACACACCTGGAGTACCTAAAACACACCAGACATGGGGTAACTAAAACACACCAGACATGGGGTAACTAAAACACACATGGGGTAACTAAAACACATCAGACATGGGGTAACTAAAACACACTGGGGTACTTAAAACACCCAGACATGGGGTAACTAAAACACACCAGAAATGGGGTAACTAAAACACCATGGGGTAACTAAACACATCAGACATGGGTAACTAAAACACACCAGACATGGTGTAACTAAAACACACCAGACATGGGTAACTAAAACACACCAGACATGGTGTAACTAAAACACACCCAACATGGGATAACTAAAACACACCCGACATGGGGTAACTAAAACACACCCGACATGGAGTAACTAAAACACACCAGACATGGGGTAACTAAAACACTCCCGACATGGTGTAACTAAAACACACCAGACATGGAGTAACTAAAACACACCCGACATGGAGTAACTAAAACACACCAGACATGGGGTAACTAAAACACACCCGACATAGTGTAACTAAAACACACCAGACATGGAGTAACTAAAACACACCAGACATGGAGTAAATAAAACACACCAGACATGGTGTAACTAAAGCACACCAGACATGGAGTAACTAAAACACACCAGACATGGAGTAGCTAAAACACACCAGACATGGAGTAACTAAAGCACACCAGACATGGAGTAACTAAAACACACCAGACATGGTGTATCTAAAGCACACCAGACATGGAGTAACTAAAATACACCCGACATGGTGTAACTAAAACACACTCGACATGGGGTAACTAAAACACACTAGACATGGGGTAGCTAAAACACACCCGACATGGGATTACTAAAACACACCCGATATTGGGTAGCTAAAACACACCAGCCATGGGGTAACTAAAACACACAAGACATGGGGTAACGAAAGCACACCAGATATGGGGTAGCTAAAGCACACCCGACATGGGGTAACTAAAACACACCCGACATGGGGTAACTAAAACACACCTGGGGTAACTAAAACACATCAGACATGGGGTAACTAAAACACACCTGGGGTAGCTAAAACACACCAGACATGGGATAACTAAAACACACCAGACATGGGGTAACTAAAACACACCTGGGGTAACTAAAACACACCAGACATGGGTAACTAAGACACACCTTGGGTAACTAAAACACACCAGACATGGTGTAACTAAAACACACCAGACATGGTGTAACTAAAACACACCAGACATGGGGTAACTAAAACACACCAGACATGGGGTAGCTAAAACACACCTGGGGTACCTAAAACACCACAGACATGGGGTACCTAAAACACACATGGGGTACCTAAACACACCAGACATGGGGTAACTAAAATACACCAGACATGGGGTAACTAAAACACACATGGGGTACCTAAAACACACCAGACATGGGGTAACTAAAACACACCAGACATGGAGTAACTAAAACACACCGACATGGGGTAACTAAAACACACCAGACATGGAGTAACTAAAACACCGTGGGTACTAAACCACCAGGAACTAAAACACACCAGACATGGAGTAACTAAAACACACCAGACATGGAGTAACTAAAACACACCCGACATGGAGTAACTAAAACACACCCGACATGGAGTAACTAAAACACACCAGACATGGAGTAACTAAAACACACCAGACATGGAGTAACTAAAACACACCAGACATGGAGTAACTAAAACACACCAGACATGGAGTAACTAAAACACACCGACATGGAGTAACTAAAACACACCAGACATGGAGTAACTAAAACACACCAGACATGGAGTAACTAAAACACACCAGACATGGAGTAACTAAAACACACCAGACATGGAGTAACTAAAACACACCAGACATGGAGTAACTAAAACACACCCGACATGGGGTAACTAAAACACCAGACATGGGGTAACTAAAACACACCAGACATGGAGTAACTAAAACACACCAGACATGGAGTAACTAAAACACACCAGACATGGAGTAACTAAAACACACCAGACATGGGGTAACTAAAACACACCAGACATGGGGTAACTAAAACACACCAGACATGGAGTAACTAAAACACACCTGGGGTAACTAAAACACACCAGACATGGGGTAACTAAAACACACCAGACATGGGGTAACTAAAACACACCAGACATGGGGTAACTAAAACACACCTGGGTAACTAAAACACACCAGACATGGGGTAACTAAAACACACCAGACATGGGGTAACTAAAACACACCAGACATGGGGTAACTAAAACACACCAGACATGGGTAACTAAAACACACCAGACATGGGGTAACTAAAACACACCAGACATGGGGTAACTAAAACACACCCGACATGGGGTAACTAAAACACACCAGACATGGAGTAACTAAACACACCAGACATGGAGTAACTAAAACACACCCGACATGGAGTAACTAAAACACACCAGACATGGAGTAACTAAAACACACCTGGGTAACTAAAACACACCCGACATGGGGTAACTAAAACACCAGACATGGAGTAACTAAAACACACCTGGGGTAACTAAACACACCCGACATGGGGTAACTAAAACACACCCGACATGGAGTAACTAAAACACACCAGACATGGAGTAACTAAAATACACCTAGGGTAACTAAAACACACCCGACATGGGGTAACTAAAACACACCTGGGGTACCTAAAACACACCCGACATGGGTTAGCTAAAAAACACCCAACATGGGGTAACTAAAACACATCAGACATGGGGTAACTAAAACACACCAGACATGGGGTAACTAAAACACACCAGACATGGGGTAACTAAAACACACCAGACATGGGGTAACTAAAATGTTATCCATTCAGAAATAGTTTCATAAAATTGCATGCAGTTTTATATAGAACGGAATATACATTGTTTATGGATGGTTGCCTCTGCAAAGTTGACAGTTTTAAAATCACAAAAATATAAAAGTTACATTTCTAGTTGCCCCATGTTGCCTAAATCCTAGTGCTATGAGTGCTATGAGATACAGTATACACAGTTATTGATTTATAGAAGTTGCTAACTAACTCACTTCAAATGTCTGGTGGGTGGGGTCGACATGTTAATATTAGTGTCAATGAAATAAGTTAGTCAAAAAGAGGAGGTGGGAGAGTACGAGAACCTGGCAATTAATATATAACATACTTATTTACCGGGTTGCTATGTCGACGGTATCTTCCACTGCGACCACATCCACAGATACGTTGGTAGTGAGGTTTTGTGCTTGGTACACCGAGTTGTTCCACAGTCTTGCCATGGTATGCTCCAGCTGATCGACTTTTGATCGGTCCAGACTCCCAGAGAACTGTACATTGTGTAGATCTCTTTGCCTAATAACAAAATAATGAATTCTAACTGACCACAAACACATCTGCTCGCATTAATACTAGTGAATTTATTATAAATAATCATCCACAGGTTAACAACCCTTTAGTTACTAGTACACAACAGTGAAACTGCAAGTCTCCATTTCTGTCTCAGATATAAAAACTATTTATTTTATGCTTTCCAATGAAATATAGAAATTTATCAGTGAATCAAAATATGTTATTCCACTGGTTGAATGCAGCGGAATAACACTTTATTTCTCAAGGTGATTTAGTGCTATAGGTGGTTTTACTACAAATATTACACGGTATATAGTAAATATTTCTTTGTGTTACAAATTTATATCATAATGTGTATCTAATAATATGTGACATGTACCCAAAATTAAGCCATGATAGAAAACACTGTACAACCCCTTCCCCTCACCCACCTACAAACATTGCCATTCATTAGTTTATTATTTATTATGTTAAACAAGTTCAGGTATTATGCATAGATCTCGAAGTAAGGGATAAGGATCACAACATTGATATAGAAATGTGGCATACTACCGTACATACTCTCAGATATGACGAGGGTTTTATCACCAGATTACCGGTATTGTCTCAAAGTGGCTTATAAGCGAGTGATCAAAAACTTTTTTTTAATCAGTTTGTTCCAACTCAATAATTGATGACCTTTGAAATAACTGAACGGATGTAACAAAAGCACGTTGACAGCTCTATCTGTAAACTGAACTCGTCAATAGCACTTTAGCAAATCAAATTTATTGACATGCATCAGTGCATTATTTTATGATTTTAGATAATTTACAACGCTTTTACAGTACAATTTGTTTGATCTTTACTTCTGATTGGTTTCCATTTTCTCACCACATCTTATTGTCGGGTCTATGCAAAATACAACTGATTTTAGACCAAAGTTGGAGGGTCGTCTTATAGTCGAGATGGTCTTATAGGCCAGTAAATACGGCAATAATAAAATAATGACCGCGAGCGAGGCCCAATATACACACTATGCATAGATCTTCATGAAACTATTGTGACAATGCTGTAACATATTGAAGTTTTAATTAAATTTAATTAATTAAGTTTCAGTAGTTATAGCTGGTTTGTATCATGATACATTTGGTTTCATCATTTCACTGACCTGAACTTTGTTTTTCCGCTATAAAGCCGGGCATTAGCTAAGAGGTTTCTGACGGTGCTCATTCCTGGTTCCCGGATATAGTCTGGTTCTACATGTTCACTCATATTAGAAACTTGATACAGGAAAGCAGTCAAGTCAACTCTGGAAATAGCAAATGCAACAGTATTCTTTACTACTCAATATTTACAATCCAAAAAGATTTTCAATGAACTCTTTTAAAGTAGTTGCAGTTCATTTCAAGATGAATAACCTTGACATTGTAGGCAAGTCTAAGGTCACACGTATATATAATTGGCAGTGTTTGTTAACATGTGAGACAATTCTTATAAGGATAAAAAGTTTACTAAGCAATCTTTGTGCATTTATGTTTGCTTATTTGAGTTTTTAGTGTACATTGGTCTGCCCACACTAAGAAGGCACTGTAAATGAGGGACCGCGGTCACTCACCAGCTGGGCTTGACATTGGTCTGCCCACTCTAAGAATGCACTGTAAATGAGGGATCGCGGTCACTCACCAGTTGGGCTTGACATTGGTCTGCCCACACTAAGAAGACACTGTAAATGAGAGACCGCGGTCACTCACTCACCAGCTGGGCTTGACATTGGTCTGCCCACACTAAGAAGGCACTGTAAATGAGGGACCGCGGTCACTCACCAGCTGGGCTTGACATTGGTCTGCCCACACTAAGAAGGCACTGTAAATGAGGGATCAAAGTCATTCACCTGCTGGGCTTGACATTGGTCTGCCCACACTAAGAAGGCACTGTAAATGAGGGATCAGTCATTCACCTGCTGGGCTTGACATTGGTCTGCCCACACTAAGAAGGCACTGTAAATGAGGGATCGCGGTCACTCACTAGCTGGGCTTGACATTGGTCTGCCCACACTAAGAAGGTACTGTAAATAAGGGACCAAGGTCACTCACCTGCTGGGCAGAAGGGAGTGGGATGGTTCCCTCTGAAGTGAGTGGGATGGTTCCCTCTGAAGGGAGCGGGATGGTTCCCTCTGAAGGTGAGTGGGGTGGTTCCCTCTGAAGGTGAGTGGGATGGTTCCCTCTGAAGAGAGTGGGATGGCCCTCTCTAAAAGGAGCGGAATGGTCCCTTCTGAAGGGAGCGGGATGGTTCCCTCTGAAGGGAGTGGAATGTTCCCCTCTGAAGGGAGTGGAATGTTCCCATCTGAAGGGAGTGGAATGTTCCCCTCTGAAGGGAGTGGGATGGTCCCCTCTGAAATGAGTGGGATGGTTCCATCTGAAGGGAGTGTGATGGCCCCCTCTGAAGGGAGTGGGATGGCCCCCTCTGAAGGGAGTTCGATTATCCCCTCTGAATGGAGTGGGATGGTCCCCTCCGAATGGAGTGGGATGGTCCCCTCTGAAGAGATATTCCATGTGTATGTGTACCTTACCCAAATGAACCAATGTACTTCTCAGTTTTCACAATGTTCACCTTTACTGTTGAAACTGTAAAGTGAAACATACAGGTGTTAGCTTCCGATTAGCTAAGTGGTAAACCAAGCTTGTTTCTCACCAATGCAACCTTGCAAGTATATCAGACGGTACGGTGGTCGCCCAATCAGACAGGCGTGTTTTCTTCCGTTATTCTGGTTTGATGCCGCACAAACAACCACAAATTTGTTTTCATTCTCGCCAATGAGCGTGATTAATATAAGTTGTTAGAGGTTGTTTCACAATTGTTGCAAATTAAATAAAATATGTATTATTAACAGTTTCTGAATGATACATTTCATCCGACTTAGACGCAATGGAGTTCGACTGTATAACATTATAATGTTGGGTCAAAATTATATAATCTATTAAATATGTCTACTTCTTCTAAGTCCGGGAACAATTAACATCAAGAATTTACAATAATATTCATTCACTCACTGAATTACAATTATATTCATTCACTCACTGAATTACAATTATATTCATTCACTCACTGACAAATATATGGAGGGAATATATACTCCCACTAATTACAATGGAATGCAGATAATACATGTGCATGTAGTAAGCTAAACTTTAATATTTCATCAATTTGTGCAAGAAGACATACGAGAGACATCGGTCAGTTACTGCCCCTGAATACTCCCAAAAAGGATATAGGTCCTTTTAAGTGGTTTCCTCTGAAAGTATCGTTGTTTCCTTTGCACAACATGCTATTCATCCAATTTCTCATTTGATAATTATTAAATTACTATATCTAGACACATAGCATATAATATATCCAATGGGTACTTATCTGTAAAAAATTGTTATCAAATAATTAACACGATTTAGTTAAAAATCACATTTATTATACGACAACCTCTGGTTAGCGAACAACAGTAAAAACAAAGGATTCAAACTGAATGGATTCATATACATTTCAGGATAAATCAGACTTTATCCACCAAGGTAGGTAATATAAAAACTACTGATATCTCTGATTGATTCAAATGAGCTACATATCAATTGAGAGATGTATTAGTGCACATACAGTGATTGGTATCGTTCCATGCCTCCGCCAGAGAGTTCACGATCATGTCCATATCCATTGCTTCATTCTCATTGTGTATGATTAGTTTGTAACACAACTCTACACTGTACAACTCCGAGCCAGTGTATAGTTGTAAACTGGCATTTAGTGATGATTTCACCTTGGATACCACGTTGGAAGGGTCAATGGTCAAGGTCAATGCGGGGTACAGTGGTTTATCATTGGCATCAATGAAGTAGAACATCCTCGTAACCGTCTCTCTGATAAATACATAATAAATAAATGTGTGTCATCGTATTGTATTGCTGGAATCATTTTACATATATATGTGAATATAAAAATTAATATGCAAACTCAAAAGCAGGAAATGGGTCGGGCCACAAGTTCTAGCAACATAAGCTACGCCCCTTCGCAAATACTTGTTTATGTAAACTATAACCAGAAATACTGGGAAAGAACTGCAGATTCTGATTAAACTTCAACATAATAATCCTCAAATAGATCATGTAGTTCAAACTATATAGGGTACAGGACTTGCACTTGGGGTGGAACACTATGGTCCAGAATATGTTCCAGGTGGCCCCTTGTATTGTGCTCAGTGTAGTGAATGTTCAAGAAATATATTTTCAGCTAAGACAAATCTAGTGCACCCCTTTATTGTCAATTAGGGTGATACGCCTGGTACCCAGTTTCTCCAATGCTGCAACAATCTATGATGCATAGAGCAATGTGTTGACAGTTGTCCAAGAATAATATAAACTGTGTTTTTGTAGCATTGTTATTCGTAAATGGAAATAGTGAACTATGGTGATACCCGGTATTGCCTTCACGGTCTCGCAATTTAAAAAATACCTCTCTTATAGTCTTATATGTTCATAAACCATGTATACGTAACTAGGAATACTGGTAAGATAAGACAAGATAAATTCTATTTTGAGTCAGCAATATAGCAACAGTACAACACAAGCTCTGGTAGAGATCACCAAACACTAGCTTTCACAAAAATGAATATTATTTTGTATATGTATATACAGTTAGCAGCACCCACATACCCTTTGTTTCCAATGTATTCCTCCCACCTCAGTCTGTGAAGATCAATCCTGCTACCTGAAATAATAACGTTTCTTTCTATACAATGCTTTTGGACTAGTTGTATACTTTGCAGAGGTAGAATATATGTAGCACACAGACTGGTTCTGTATAACACAAGGTTATCCACATACCCCGGTATAACATAGAACATTCTATAAGTTGCAGAGGTAGAATATTTGTAGCACACAGACTGGTTCTGTATAACACAAGGTTATCCACATACCCCGGTATAACATAGAACATTCTATAAGTTGTGGAGGGAGAATCTATGTACCATACAGACTGGTTCTTTATAACACAAGGCTATCCACATACCCCGGTATAACAAAGAACATTCTATAAGTTGTGGAGGGAGAATCTATGTAGCACACAGACTGGTTCTGTATAACACAAGGCTATCCACATACTCCGGTATAACATAGAACATTCTATAAGTTGTGGAGGGAGAATCTATGTACCAAACAGACTGGTTCTGTATAACACGAGGCTATCCACATACTCCGGTATAACATAGAACATTCTATAAGTAGTGGAGGGAGAATCTATGTACCACACAGACTGGTTCTGTATAACACAAGGCTATCCACATACCCCGGTATAACATAGAACATTCTATAAGTTGTGGAGGGAGAATCTATGTACCAAACAGACTGGTTCTGTATAACACGAGGCTATCCACATACCCCGGTATAACATAGAACATTATATAAGTAGTTGAGGGAGAATCTATGTACCACACAGACTGGGTCTGTATAACACAAGGCTATCCACATACCGCGGTATAACATAGAACATTCTATAAGTTGTGGAGGGAGAATCTATGTACCACACAGACTGGTTCTGTATAACACAAGGCTATCCACATATCCCAGTATAACATAGAACATTCTATAAGTTGTGGAGGGAGAATCTATCTACCACACAGACTGGTTCTGTATAACACAAGGTTATCCACATATCGCGGTATAACATAGAACTTTTGAAATTAATTAAAGGATCATGATTTTATTTCACACACAGTAGGGCCTGTAATTACGCTTCAATGCAGTTTCCAGTATTTTGATTGGACAACCATGCCGTAAATATAGTGTGATAGTTCCGAGCTAGCCAGGGTATACATATTAAAATACATACCTTTCGTGTGCCTCACGATTCTTAAAATAAGAGCGAAAGCTGCGCATACAGTTGAACTGTGTGCAATGCATCTGTACAAGTCGCCAACATAAATAAATATGGAGGAAATTCTATAGTTTTTACCATTTAAATATGTTGAATTTCTTAACACACAGTAAGACTACGGCGAAATTCGATATGAAAATCTTGACATTTTAAGGGATTCCAGATCTGGACGTGCCGTGTCAAGGTAAAGTTCATCCATTCGTGAAATTACTCAATTGAGGCGGTTGACGGGGTTATATGATAGTATATAATCATTGAATATCCCGAAACAAAAATAGTGACTGAAATCATGTAGTATATCTGGTGTTTATACAACACCTATTGTTGGTTTACTTTCCCGACACCAGAGGTTTTAATTAAATTCAACGTTATATTATAATTATGTTGCACACGTCTAGAACTACTCTTGTATACATGGCATGTATATCTACCAGCAGGTGACACATTGAAATGAGTCTAGATGAAATTTTAACAAATTGTCACAAATGTAAGCAATGCTTTGATGTGAACATAGATTCTAGGCAGAACCAACCTGCATGCCAACTTTGTGTTTTACGTTTATTTATCGTCGCTACCGGTTACCCATATGAGCGACGCCTCCTGAAGAGATAAGTCATTTTAGATTTTGGAGGATAGTGCAATGATACAGAAAGAGATCCATTACAGAGTCTCCTCTGGTTCTTTTACGTGCACGGTGTAAAACACCGACACGAGACCTCGGTTTAACGTCCCATCTGAAAGATTGTTAATTTTATTAGGGTCAGACGGGGGATCGAGCTAGATGGCATTTTACCCATTTATGCCTGATGATGATGATGATTGAGCTTATCCGGCGAACCATATGGGCGAGCGATTTATGCCTGACACCCCCCCCTCCAATATATATAGTGAATGTACTGTACAATAAGATGCTTTATTAGAACTCAGTATTATTTTATTATTGCCTACAGTTTCATATTTCAATAATACTGTATTCGTATTTTCAGTATAATATTGAAATTTTGTTCACAAATGAACTGATCTTTCTGAAGATATTATTTACATATTACCTCCCTTTATAAATATTTCTTTACAAATATTCAATAACTTGAAATGTTGGTTTAGTAAAGTCTACCCTTCAGCCTCATGGCTTGCTAGAAACAGAACAAGGTTAACATTTGTTCAAAATGAAATTAGACATAATATGTACTAATCCTTACCAATCATGCTATCCTGCCAGGTGGATTCTATAATTGGTTCCAATTTTGATGTCAAATAAGTTGGAACCAGTCCAACAAAACTAACAGAGAACTGGTCTGATGATTTGCGGAACCCTTCAAACATGCCGTTGTACGAAGTTGTGTACACGCTGTATGATGTATATCGGGGTGGCGTAAAGTTCATGGCTTGTTGGAGGTCTGTAGCGGACAACTCTGGATGGATAGTGGCATCTATCAACTGTCCATTAAGCTTGAAGATATATGTCACTGACCACCCAACTTGGCTGAATGTAAATAGAATAACTTTAAAAAGTAATACAAAAAGTATACACACTGCTAAATGGTAGTAAATGCTTTATATTAAACATTGTCGGAGGTTGTCACTTGAGCACAAGTGATATGATTGGTTGAGTTTGAGATTGTTCTTGGCTCAACCAATCAAAAGCTTAAGACTGATCTTGAGATTTGAGAACAGTTTTATGACCATGATTATGAGCCCATGACTCTTTTATGTATAACATTACTGCTCAAGATTTGACTTCATAGTCTTTCATATACTTAGTTTATACAAAGTTATTTTATTGATTCCGAAACAAGTTCTTACAACTTATATTAGTAACTCTCGAGACCTCATTCCTGATGGAATCCATCACCACGTGGGAGAGAGAAGAGGCAACATGGAATTTAAATGGCTTGCCGCTATCATGACTTTCATTTTGGAATACTTCACTAGGATCCAAATACAGTCAAGAAAACCTTTCATCCATAAGTTGTAAACAGTGAATGTTCTGTGCAACAAGATGTTTGATTAGAAATCACTATTAATATCTTACAGTTTCATATTTCAATACAATTTGGACATCATGTCCACAAATGAACTGACGTTTCTGAAGATATTATTTATATGTTATAAATATTTCTTTACAAAATATTCAGTAACTTTGTTAATGTTAGTTTAGTAAAGTTCAACTAGGATCAATTTGCATATGAATAACAGTTTATTTTTCCATTTGAAGGAGAAGCAAACAAGCATACAGTCCGTAAGGAATATTTATAGACTAAAGGTGACAAGAGGTGGTTAGCAACCGAAGCAGCCATGTTTACCTTTGAGCAGAGACAAGTTTCTCGTGGTACCCTCCACCAATTGTAAGGTCATTTACTGACACACCTGAAACAAACAAAGAACAGCTTTATAAATTTATATACACAAGTTAATCAAATAACTACACAAACAGGCACCACATCTCAAGGTTTTGACAGGAATCGAAGGTATTTTAGGCACTTTTCAGGATCTCAGGATTTGCTTTGCTATTCTCCGGTTTTCAGAATGCCAAATACAAATTAGAACGAATGGTCTATAATCTTCGGTCAAATGGCCAATATGGAAGCAGACTTAGGCTCCAACTGGTTATCAGTTTCCTTTGCACAGTTTATTGGTTCAAGGTATATGAGGGAGAAGTTCAAGGTATACAAGGGAGAAGTTCAAGATAGTTGTAATTTTTAAAACAAGGCTTCTATTGTAAAGTTTGTTGATATTTGAACACAGTGAACTAAGATCGAAAATCGCCACGTACACTGGCAGGAGTACTACGGCATAAGGACCAGGCCGAGTTGACTAGGTTATGGGTTGAATGCGTACATGTATATATGTCAGAGCTGCATGTGCGTATCTATGCAATCGATGTGTGTGTCTATCAATGGACCAATACTGCAGGAATTCAACCATCAACATATATATCGCAAATAGCGGGAGCTAGATCTCCGAAAATGTTCTTAAGCACACCAAATTTGTTGAGAAATAAAGCAAGAAAGCAAACTGGGTTTACTTGCGAATTTATGGGCGGGGTGATGGGTGTTGCAAAAATATTAGAATGACATTGTTGGGGGTCCTGACTAGATTTTGACCTGGACTGATTTGGTTTTGAACATTTTAGAAGCCCTGATTGACTGTACGTAGTAATGGTATTACGGCAAATATCCGGATGTCGGGGGACACTAGATTATGCTTCGCGGCATGGATTTCGAGGCTGTGAAATGACATTAACGGATTACCATTAATTAGCAATTATGCCCTCAAGACATAAGGCGAAATGGATGTCACCCTGATATCTATTGTCGGCGAAGAAAATAAAGCGACTATTTCGCACAAATCTCCCTCTAGTGGGAGCGCTGGGTATATAAAGAAGTTCAAGGTATACGAGTGAGATGTTTTTCGACTTGGCCAAGTTGTCCTCTAATTGAAAATGATTCTCCATTAGCACAAATCTCCCTCTAGCTCCAGCTCTGCAATATATCCAGTTTCCTGGGACAAGACTGTCCATATCACTTACCATCTAAGTTAGCCGCTACAGCTTCTATGACAGCATCCAGTACCCAGGCTGTATCAGCTTCATACACTTTATGAGACAGAACAATTCCAAATGTTTTTGACACTTGTACCGGAGAGATATCGTCCAGTATGGCGTACTGTTCATTATGCACATTTGTTACTTTCACGTTTGTTCGGAGGTCACCTATCGACAGTGCACGCGTATTACGAGCGGTGGAGGCAGGTGATGTCAAGTCTGTTATCACTTTGTAGGATATTTTCCAGAATCTCATATCACTGAAGAAAAACAGATAAACTGTTATTAAGTATTATCTCTAAACAAATATTAACTCGCTACATAATACAGGCCTCCCTACACCACTATGGAGACATCAAATATTGTCTCCACCATGTAGCAGTACTTGAGCACACAAGTACCGTAACTGACAGAGCAATGATATGGTGGTAAGCTTGACTGCGGTCCGAGGTTTTATTCCTATTGAAGCCAATCCTCTTCCCAAAAGTCATTTCTTATCAACAAACAAATAATAATATAATTTATCCCCATCAAAGTACATCAAATAATTTAGGCAAATCAAAGTACATTCAAACTTATCGTAAGCTGCCAGCCAAGAGAATCACAGAAAGTGGCTGCTTAGCACAGATGGCTGTTTAATAGAGGTTAAAAGTATAATAAAACACCATAATGGGAATCTGAAAACTGGCTGCTTAATGCAGGTTGCTTAATGCAGTTTGGCTGCTTAACAGAGGTGACCACTAACACAGGTGTGACTGTATATGAAATATTTTAGCCTCAGCAAAGTGCATCAAACAATTTAGGCAAATCAAAGTACATTTTGTATATCCAAAATGTATCCTCTTCACAATACATAAAATAATGAAACAACTTTCTGATTTACGATGTTTGCAGGGATTTCTCATTGAACAGTGTAGTTGTTAGTAATTGCCATACTCTCACAAATAATTATACAAATGAGAGAAAAAACAACAACAACTACCAAAATGTCACTGTAATGGAAACATTAGAAGGATGAAATTCTAACCGTGTTTCATCAATGACTTCCTCCTCATTAACAATCTGCACGCTGATTATCTTGTCTTTGTTAAATTTGTCATTCCAGGCACTCTTTATACCTGCAGACAACTGCCCATGATTAACACGTCCAACACGTTCATTAGTGTACACTCCAAACAAATCAGAATTCCTGAAATAACACATTGACAGTCTCGTAATAATAAGGTTTGGTGAACATATATTAGTAAGAGTAAGTCTTCTACTCCATCACGATCATAATGATTTAAATGTATTGTGCGATGTGAATAATAAAATATGACTTATCCTGAGTATACCGATAACCGGTGACAGAAGCAATAACCTGTGTATTTGTGTTTCACTCTCAATTAAGCAGAATGATATTTATTTTATTGTATGCTATATCAGTTTATAACTGAATCGATAACACAGTGAAAACAACACCACTGGCCTCCATTTTATAATGTTTATACAAGTAGCAATACATGCCATATAAGTGACGTCACATGAGTAGCAGGCACCTGACAAATGTCAAATGCAGATAGATAACAAATTCATTGAAATTCACTAAATATTGATTACATGAACGAAAAGTTACGAGTGCAATGAAAAAAAAAGAGTTTAGAATAAATGAAGGTAAATTTCCGCGTAGAAATTACATTTCAGCCTGTGCTTGCTATGGACAGATGCGGAAATCCGACGGACATTTTCAATAATAGACACAAAATAAGCATGTGCGGTTCATTTGGATTTATTGTGATATCATCGCTCATTACTGTTCACTGGGGATAAACTAAGAAAACATGATTATCTATGCCTAGATGGTGTAATATTATAAGAGGATATTTGTTTCAGTGAATGATCGAATTATATTTCACCGAATCACCATTGGAAGCATTATTATTATCACGACCGTGTCACAAGTGATACTAATAGCTTTCTATGTTCATAAGTGAAATATTATTTGATCATTCACATAAGCAAACACATGTTCTTTTTATTTTAGGCTGAAAAGTGTTTTTTTATGATAGAAAACGATGCACCTGAGCGCAAAAAGGGCAATAGAACGTCGTGTTTAGATGATCATTAATTACACCTGACAGCTAGTCCGAAAACATTCATGATGACAACAGTTCAACATGCAACGGCTAGGTACCACACATGCAAAGCAGTGAGAAATAAAATATGTTATTCCACTGGAGCAGTGGAATAACACATTTTATTTCACTAATAAATTTCTATATTTCATTGATATCATAAAATAAAAACCACCTTATAAGAGTTATTCTTGCAACCCTATATGAGATTGCTTTGTAATTACTAGAGTGGTCAGATTAAAATCAAGCCAGATAAAGTGGCTGCTTAGCACAGGAGGCTGCTTAATGGAGATCAATTGTATAATAAAACGACAGATTGGGAATCTGGAATCTGGCTACTTAATACAGATTGGCTGCTTAATGGAGGTGACCACCAAACCAGGTTTGGCTGTATACTCATTACACAAGATTTTATATAATATTTAATATTCTCAATTGTGATTATAGGAACACATTGGACCAGGAGGTTAACCAACTGCTTATAAAATCTCAATCTCGATAGATTTCAGGCTTTCTGATTGGTAGAACGGAGAGTAAATCTCAGATTCAACAAATCACACCATAGGAAAATTCGTAACATAAAAACATGCAGCTGCATCACATTATAGATGTGGTTTTACTGACCTGACTAACTTCTCCAAGTGGATACTGTAGAATGAGTCAGCATATTTGTGGCTGGTTCCGGACACAACCATATTCACATGTGAAGTAAGAAGGGAACTAGTAATATCGTCATCAAGTTGAACATTGTACATAGTCTGGCCATTGCTCACAGAGTACAGGATCACCCATAATTGTTGTCTGCAAGGTGCAAAAATAAATGACAAGAATGTTTCTAAAAATACGTGTTTTATTTTCATCAAGTGGCCTGAATATTTAGTTTAATTATATATTTTTGGCTATTTAATATTTACATTACATACATAATCATGACAAAGCAAAGCAAAAGCAAAATGGTGTGTGCAGGAAGTTCTAACAACATTAGTAAACTGCCCTCCCCAATATATTTATGGAAACAATTGCCAATGCAAACCTTGCTATTGCCCATGCAAACAAGGTAAACGCCCATGGACACAAATGTAATTGCCCATGCAAACCTGCTTATTGCCCATGAAAGAATAGTAATTGCCCATGTATAAATGATAACTTGCGGAAGTCGTCATAGCGCAGTGATAGCATGTTCGCTTCAGGTGCAAAAGGCCCAGAGTTTGAACCCACCTGGAACCGTTACGACTATGCCCTAGGGCATTTAAATTCCACATTGCCTCTTCACTCTCACTCATGGCGTTGGATTCCATCAGGAAAGAGGTCTCAAGAGTGATTAGTATAAGTTATAAGAACTTGTTTCGCAATCAAACTACAATAGATTTGCATAAACTAAAAAAGATAACAGCCCTTGCGAAAAATGCCAAAAGGTAATTTCATAAGCAGAAAGGTAAACATGTAAAACTGGTTGTTGCCCATGCAAGATAGGGAGTTGCCGATGTAAAAAAGACAATAGCACTTGCAAAACCAGTAAGTACCAATGCAAAAAAGAGAAATGTGCAAAACTGGTAAATGCTCATACAAAAAGGTAAATGCCCATACAAAAAAGGTAAATGCCCATATAAAAAAGGTAAATGCTCATACAAAAAGGTAAATGCCCATACAAAAAAGGTAAATGCCCGTATAAAAAAGGTAAATGCTTATACAAAAAAGGTAAATGCCCATACAAAAAAGGTAAATGTCCATATAAAAAAAATGTTTAAATGTCCAAGCAAAAAATATAAATGCCCATGCAAAAAGCGTTAAATTACCAAGCAAAAATGGTAAATGCCCATGCAAAAAAGGTACATACCCATACAAAAAAGGTAAAACCAATACAAAAAGGTAAATACTCATACCAAAAAGGTAAATACCCATATAAAAGAGTTAAATGCCCAAACAAAAAAGTTAAATACCCATACAAAAAAGGTAAATGCCCATACAAAAATGGTAAATGCCAATACAAAAATGGTAAATACCCATATAAAAAAGGTAATTGCCAATGCATAACAGGTAATTGCCCATACAAAAAAGGTAAATACCCATACAAAACTGGTAAATACCCATACCACAAAGGTAATTACCCATATAAAATAGGTAAATACTCATATAAAAAAGGTAATGCCCAAGCAAAAAAGGTAAATACATATACAAAATAGGTAAATACCCATACAAAAAGGGTTAATGTCCATAAAAAAAGGGTTAAATGCCCAAGTAAAAAAGGTAAATGCCCATACAAAAAAGGTAAATGCCCAAGCAAAAAAGGTAAATACCCATGCAAAAAGGTAAATGCACATGCAAAAAAGGTATATACCCATACAAAAAAGGTACAACCCATACAAAAAGGTAAATACTCATACCAAAAAGGTAAATACCCATATAAAATAGGTAAATACTCATACAAAAAAGGTAAATTCCCATATAAAAAAGGTAAATACTCATCCAAAAAAGGCAAATACCCATACAAAATAGGTAAATACCCATAAAAAAGGTAAATGTCCATACAAAAAAGGTCAATGCCCATGCAAAATATATAAATGCAAAAAAAGACATGCAAAAAGGGTTAATGCTAATTCAAAAAGGGTTAATTCCCAAGCAAAAAAGGTAAATGCCCAGGCAAACATGTAAATGCCCATGCAAAAAGGGTTAAATGCCCATGCAAAAAGGGTTAATGCCCATGTAAAAAGGGTTAAATGCCCATGCAAAAAGGGTTAATGCACATACAAAAAAGGTAAATGCCCATACAAAAAAAGGTAAATGTCCATACAAAAAGTGTTAAATGCCCAAGCAAAAAATGTAAATGCCCATGTAAAAAGGGTTAAATGCCCATGCATAAAGGGTTAATGCCCATACAAAATGTGTTAAATGCCCAAGTAAAAAAGGTAAATGCTCATACAAAAAATGTAAATGCCCATGCAAAAAGGTATATGCCCATGCAAAAAAAGAAAATACCCATACAGAAAAGGTAAATGCCCCTACGAATAAATTAAGTACCCATGCAAAAAGGTAAATGTCCATGCAAAAAGGTAAATGCCGATGCAAAAAAGGTAAATGCTCTTACAAAAAGGTCAATACCCATACAGAAAAGGTAAATGCCCATACGAAAAAAGTAAATACCCATGCAAAAAAGGTAAATGCCCATGCAAAAAAGGGTTAAATGCCCAAGAAAAAAAGGTAAATGATCATGCAAAATCGGTCATTGCCAGTGTAAAGCCTGATATATGCCAATCCAGTGATGATAACCAATCCTGTAAAACTAATGCAATACTAATATCAATCGTACCCCGAGGTAGGTTCTGTAAATTCTTCTTGAAGCTGTAGCTGTACACGAATTCCTGAATCTGAAACATACATTACATCGGCTGGTATATTCATGACACAAATATTTTCATATTTATCACAAATACATTAGATCACGAATACATAATTAATGAAAAGACGCTACAGCTTATGAAAACCTATATATAAGGTGGTATGTTAATGAATTCATGACATAGAATACAGTAGTCGAACCTCCATAAAATGGCATGTTCTGCCTACTACACAACTGATTTGGTCCATGTTGAAGTATTACTTTATATGTACTCTGGCGTACTCTGGAGGTCAAACGATCTTCAAACTAAGAAAACTCAGGGAGTTTTCACTGTCGATAGTCTTTGTGTGATTCATGATACGGCCTTGAATATGCATTCATATCTACTGTATAAGCCCTCTATATATCTATATGTATCTATGTGTTTTGGGGTTTGAAGTCACACCAATGGCGTAGGTCATAAGGTGAGCCTCTAGCTATTATTGGTGCAGGAAGACCATGGGTGCCCTGCTGGTCCCTACAAGCAATATTTCAGGCGTGGACGGGCATCCAGATAGAACAACCCACATTGGATAGTTTCCTCACTTGAATTTGACTGCCCCATTGTGATAACCTACAGCAGTGGGGGCACATGACATTAAGACAACAACAATAACCACTCGGCCGCCTCGAAGGCCACCACAACAGATATATATATATAGATTGAAACGACCCTGCAGACATGTAGCATAGCTCACCATGTTTATAAGCCACCCACGCTTGCATAACTTACCATGTTTATAAGCGACCCATGCTTGCATAACTCACCATGTTTATAAACGACCCATGCTTGCATAATTCACCATGTTTATAAGCCACCCACGCTTGCATAACTTACCATGTTTATAAGCGACCCATGCTTGCCTAACTCACCATGTTTATAAGCGACCCACATTTGCATAACTCACCTTGTCATAAGTGACCCACGCTTGCATAACTCACAATGTTTATAAGCACCCATGCTTGCATAATTCACCATGTTTATAAGCCACCAATACTTGCATAACTTACCATGTGTATAAGTGACCCACACTTGCATAACTCACCATGTATATAAACGACCCATGCTTGCATAATTCACCATGTTTATAAGCGACCCATGCTTGCATCACTTACCATGTTTATAAGCAACCCATGCTTGCATAACTCACCATGTTTATAATCGACCCATGCTTGCATGAGTAGAAGCTGGAACCCGGCTCTGTCAACATTGAGTAATGGTCGCTTCATTATGATGGAAAACAGCTGTTTGTAGTTCTCCACATCCATAGCCTATCAAATAGAAATATATGAAATACTTTTACAAATAAAAAAAGATTAGAAATCAAATACAACTTATCTGGCACAGACCACATGCATACCATAGGATTGTGAGCTTTAATAAGGTAGTGGATGGTGAGTAGTGCCTCAGCAAGTAGTGCCTCAGTGCCAAGTGATTGGTGCCCTAGTGTCAAGTGGTTGGTGTCTCAGTGCCAAATGGTTGGTGCCTCAGTGTCAAGTGACGTGTGCCTTAGTGTCAAGTGGTTGGTGCCTCAGTGTCAAGTGGTTGGTACAATGGTGTCAAGTGGTTGGTGTGTCAGTGTCAAGTGGTTGGTGCCTTGATGTCAAATGGTTGATGTCTTGATGTCAAGTGGTTGGTGCATTAATGTCAATTTGTTGGTGCCTCAGTGTCAAGTGATTGGTACATTGGTGTCAAGTGGTTGGTGCCTCAGTGTCAAGTGGTTGGTGCATTTATGTCAAGTGGTTGGTGCCTTGATGTCAAGTGGTTGGTGCATTGATGTCAAGTGGTTGGTGCCTCAGTGTCAAGTGGTTGGTACATTGGTGTCAAGTGGTTGGTGCCTTGATGTCAAGTGGTTGGTGCATTGGTGTCAAGTGGTTGGTGCCTCAGTGTCAAGTGGTTGGTACATTGGTGTCAAGTGGTTGGTGCCTCAGTGTCAAGTGGTTGGTGCCTCAGTATCAAGTGTTTGGTGCCTCAGTGTCAAGTGGTTGGTACAATGGTGTCAAGTGGTTGGTGTGTCAGTGTCAAGTGGTTGGTGCCTTGATGTCAAATGGTTGGTGTCTTGATGTCAAGTGGTTGGTGCATTAATGTCAATTTGTTGTGCCTCAGTGTCAAGTGATTGGTACATTGGTGTCAAGTGGTTGGTGCATTGGTGTCAAGTGGTTGGTGCCTCAGTGTCAAGTGGTTGGTGCATTTATGTCAAATGGTTGGTGTCTTGATGTCAAGTGGTTGGTGTATTAATGTCAATTTGTTGGTGCCTCAGTGTCAAGTGGTTGGTACATTGGTGTCAAGTGGTTGGTGCATTGGTATCAAGTGGTTGGTGTCTCAGTGTCAAGTGGTTGGTGTATTAATGTCAAGTGATTGGTGCATTGATGTCAAGTGGTTGGTGCATTGATGTCAAGTGGTTGGTGCATTGGTGTCAAGTGGTTGGTACATTGGTGTCAAGTGGTTGGTGCCTCAGTGTCAAGTGGTTGGTGCCTCAGTGTTAGGTGGTTGGTGCATTGATGTCAAGTTGGTGGTGTCTCAGTGTCAAGTGATTGGTGTATTGATGTCAAGTGGTTGGTACATTGATGTCAAGTGGTTGGTGTATCAGTGCCAAGTAGTTGGTGCATTGGTATCAAGTGGTTGGTGCCTCAGTGTCAAGTGGTTGGTGCATTTATGTCAAATGGTTGGTGTCTTGATGTCAAGTGGTTGGTGTATTAATGTCAATTTGTTGGTGCCTCAGTGTCAAGTGGTTGGTACATTGGTGTCAAGTGGTTGGTGCATTGGTATCAAGTGGTTGGTGTCTCAGTGTCAAGTGGTTGGTGTATTAATGTCAAGTGATTGGTGCATTGATGTCAAGTGGTTGGTGCATTGATGTCAAGTGGTTGGTGCATTGGTGTCAAGTGGTTGGTACATTGGTGTCAAGTGGTTGGTGCCTCAGTGTCAAGTGGTTGGTGCCTCAGTGTTAGGTGGTTGGTGCATTGATGTCAAGTTGGTGGTGTCTCAGTGTCAAGTGATTGGTGTATTGATGTCAAGTGGTTGGTACATTGATGTCAAGTGGTTGGTGTATCAGTGCCAAGTAGTTGGTGCATTGGTATCAAGTTGTTGGTGCATTGATATCAAGTGGTAGGTACCTCAGTGTCAAGTGGTAGGTACCTCAGTGTAAAGTGGTTGGTGCATTGATGTCAAGAGGTTGGTGTCTTGATATCAAGTGGATGAGTCATCCATGTGGTTAGTGCATTGATGTCAAGTGGATGAGTCATCCTTGTGGCTAGTGCATTGATGTCAAGTGGATGAGTCATCCATGTGGTTAATGCATTGATGTCAAGTGGATGAGTCATCCATGTGGTTAGTGCATTGATGTCAAGTGGATGAGTCATCCTTGTGGTTAGTGCATTGATGTCAAGTGGATGAGTCATCGTTGTGGTTAGTGCATTGATGACAAGTGGATGAGTCATCCATGTGGTTAATGCATTGATGTCAAGTGGATGAGTCATCCATGTGGTCAATGCATTGATGTCAAGTGGATGAGTCATCCATATGGTTAATGCATTGATGTCAAGTGGATGAGTCATCCATGTGGTTAATGCATTGATGTCAAGTGGATGAGTCATCCATGTGGTTAATGCATTGATGTCAAGTGGATGAGTCATCCATGTGGTTAGTGCATTGATGTCAAGTGGATGAGTCATCCTTGTGGTTAGTGCATTGATGTCAAGTGGATGAGTCATCGTTGTGGTTAGTGCATTGATGACAAGTGGATGAGTCATCCATGTGGTTAATGCATTGATGTCAAGTGGATGAGTCATCCATGTGGTTAATGCATTGATGTCAAGTGGATGAGTCATCCATGTGGTTAATGCATTGATGTCAAGTGGATGAGTCATCCATGTGGTTAATGCATTGATGTCAAGTGGATGAGTCATCCATGTGGTTAATGCATTGATGTCAAGTGGATGAGTCATCCATGTGGTTAATGCATTGATGTCAAGTGGATGAGTCATCCATGTGGTTAATGCATTGATGTCAAGTGGATGAGTCATCCATGTGGTTAATGCATTGATGTCAAGTGGATGAGTCATCCATGTGGTTAATGCATTGATGTCAAGTGGATGAGTCATCCATGTGGTTAGTGCATTGATGACAAGTGGATGAGTCATCCATGTGGTTAATGCATTGATGTCAAGTGGATGAGTCATCCATGTGGTTAGGGCATTGATGACAAGTGGATGAGTCATCCATGTGGTTAGGGCATTGATGACAAGTGGATGAGTCATCCATGTGGTTAGGGCATTGATGACAAATGAATGAGTCATCCATGTGGTTGGTGCATTGATGTAAAGTGGATGAGTCATCCATGTGGTTAATGCATTGATGTAAAGTGGATGAGTTATCCTTGTGGTTAATGCATTGATGTCAAATGGATGAGTCATCCATGTGGTTAGTGCATTGATGACAAGTGAATGAGTCATATGGTTAGTGCATTGATGTCAAGTGGATGAGTCATCCATGTGGTTAGTGCATAAAATGATTCAATGTAAAACATTAATCACCAAAATGTTTGCAGTGTGTAATGCTGGAATAATCATTATTACACTGGTTGGAGAGTGGCCAGTGCAATGGAGCATAATGCGTGATATCCAGGTATCAACTTGTTATATATTTCCAACTTAAAGCCCATTATATGTCTACTTAGAATTTGCTGTACACGAATATATTGTATGGAGCGGATAGATATCGTATTGTCTTATATTTTCATTCTGCAATAATATATTTAATACAGTATAAAGTAAAATTTGGAAAATATGGCCACAAACAAATCGGCTTTTGTGAAATTACCATTTGGAAATTACCTCCCTTTATGTGTATTTATAAACAAACTCACCAATAACTCTGTTAATTGCGGTTTACTAAAGTTAACACTATGATACAATTGCATAATTTTATTTAGCATTATTTTTTCAACTGAAGAAAGACAAACACATTCAGAGACTCATGGTACATGTTACATACATAGAGGTAGAACAAAAGAAAAGGCATGTGTTGTGTCGTTATTTAAAGCGAGACAACTATACTACCATTGGTCTGGTCAGTAATCATTGACAGTAATTGACATGTCCCTAGCTTCAGATTGTATAAAATACAGATCATGTTAAAGATCATCTCAAAGCCTTGATGTCTGCCTTACAATGCATGCATTAAATAAATAAAACAATCCTGATGGCTTCAAATCTCCCCTAAAGAAGCTTTGGGCAGTAAAACCATGTACATAAGCTTTCAGGGTAGTTAGTTTAAGTCGCTGTCGTGACTTCAATACGATCAAGCACATTATCTTGCGTTCTGTCACATCTGCACGACAGCCAATAAAAATGATGAATTGTCAGTAAAATGGCGATTTTCATCGTCTGGCAAAAGTTTTATTAAAACATTATGTGTACCATTTCGTACCACAAAACAGGTACCAATATTATGATGCAGCTATTCCCCCTGAAATGGCTCCAGATGTCAGCAAATCGCTTACATAATCGGTTACACAATTTGTAGGCGGCTGCAAATATAGTTTGACCCCAACATATTGCTACAAAAGGTTTCTCAACGGGATTCTATAGTATCAGGTGTGCTTAATAACATACTGAAAGTCTACCACAATCTGTCCACTGAAAAGGTATAAGTTTCAAGATGGGGCCCAAGATGGCCACCAAATCCTTAAAATCTCAATTGCATCTTCATTATTTATCCTAGATGAGTAAATTTGATGTCTAACCCCATGTTTTGGGGATCTATGAATCCAATTAGCATATTTAAACTATAGTGAAGTGATTACATACTTGTGAAATTCAAGATGGCGGCGAACATGGCCACCAATACTATTAAAATGCCCATTACTCCGTCATTAATTATCCATGATGAGTAATTTTGGTGTCTAACCCCATCTTTTGGGGGCCTAGTAATCCAATTAGCATATTTAAGTTATAGTGAAGTGATTAAATAATTGTGAAAAAGATGGTGGACTAGTATGGCCGCCAAACTATTAGTATATACTATAAGTAATTGTGTTACCTAACTCAATGTTTTGGGGATTTAGAATCCAGAAAACATTACTTATTTCTGAATATACATTTGATACCACCATATTTACAGATAGTCATTGTCACATTCTTCCTCCTGTAAAGGTTGATTATGTGGATTCTCACATTCTCATTTTCGACTTGGCCTGGTTCACAAGCGGGCGTACATGGTAGACCATATCCTCTACAACTACACCTTGTTGATCGGCATGCGGTGTTGAAATTACAGTGGACAATCTGCAGATGGCTCTTTGGGGCAGCAGTCTTCTCGCTCATATATGTGCTCTAGTTTCCATCCCCAATCCACCGCATTCATGCAACTCTCCTTTCCAATCCACAACATAATTTGATACACTCTAAGGCAATGGTAATTGGATGAGGACACGGTAGGAGGGAGACGTTCTGGGGTAACAAATGACTTGCTGGAAACAATTTTCCTGCTAAATATGTTGTAGCGCAAGGAAGCAAGTGAATTAGTACTATTGACTGCCATCGCCTTGTTTCCAAGGTCCAGTATGACACTGTTTGCTTGATTTGGGAGGAGAAACGCATTCGCACATGTCTGGAGAGTCAATGCACCATTCACATGCTTCGGGACTGCTGACCATTTGCCAACACTATAAATGCGCGAAGCTGTATTTACTACCCAGGACTTGTTTCATCTCACTGATGTCGTACACATTAGGAACTGTGGACTTATCTGTGGAAATAGTTGCCCTTATTGATTGTCTCAGCATATTAGAGAAGAAGAATGAATAAGTCTTATCTTCCCCTATCAAGGCCGTGGATTGATGTTCTGATGCCTTGATTGCAGCCCTGTCATTGTCCACATCTGCATCATCTGATACATTGAATATACTGCTGCCATAGCTCTGCAGTTCATCAGTCACAAGATCAATACGTCATTGTTTGTTACAAGGTCTGGAAAATAAATCATTTCCCCACAAACTCCGTGTTTGCATTGAAGCTGGAGATCGGGTTGGTGTTCTGTCCACATTACTGGTGCGTAATGTCTTTGACAGAAGGACCTCCACTATGACAATTAAAAACTATGGTTGCTTTACCACAATGGTGTATGGAAAAGTCAGCGTACGACCATGCAATGGTACCATAGCTCGCACCTCTTTTCCATGGCAAGCGATGAACCAAGGGGCCACAATCAATAACATAATGTTCAGTTGGTGGGATAGAGTCAATGACAGATTTATAAGCTGTATAACTTTCTGTCCAATTCCTTATTTCAATTGTTGTAAATAAGCATGTACATGCTAGAAAATAAATATGTTTAAACCAATCAATGACCATTTTGTTGATACATGACTTGAAAACTTGGCGACCGCTAGTGTGCTAGTTGCGGCTTGTCGGCTATACGAAAGATGTATTTCGCTTCGATGTCAAACAGGGCTGTAGGGAATACGCTGAGTTCATAGCTCATTACATCTTCGAGTGAAAGGTCTCCCGATTTCGACACCATCAAATCTCGTTGGAAAAGCAGATCTAAATCAATGGTACGGTCTTAGCAACTTTGATGGTGGACTCGTCTGCAAGTGTCTTTGCCCGGTCTTTCCGTTTGAATGGGACACCGAAAACAACGGTCTCAAACCCATGCACATTCACATTCTCTTTGGCGGCTACAGCAGTAATGATGTTTCTCAGAGATAGGTCTGGAGAGAATGACGTGTAAGTAGGTTTGTCCTTGATCGTTTACAGGTCATTATGCTTCTGTCGATTCTCGGTATTGCTTGCTGGCTGGTCGTGTATGCGAGATCATTGAATTCCTGCATGGCAGTATTGTACTCAGATGGGATGGGCGTGGACATAGTCCACAGCATGCACATTTCTTCGGTCATTCTACTTCCACGAGTCAGGTCTACACTACTCTTCAAGGACCGCATCAATGTCTGCTCGATGGCAAGGTCAGAACCAGTTACAGCGGCGGGTCACATGTAAACCCCTGGACAATTTGATATATACATCAGCATGTCTGGTCTCGAGTTGGCACATTTCTTGGATATAAAAATATGCAGATTTCAGATAATTGAAATGCCCAGCGGTGGCAAATATTGGACAAGGCAGTCCGACACAGCGGGCAAGTGCAGCATCCAAGATCCTGCGTGATCCGTTTTGGTCTATGTTCGGGCAGTCTGCATCATTCTCTTTATCCACAGCTGGCTGGTTTTTGACCTGGTACCAAATTCTGCATTCTTTGTGTCGATCAGTTCTGTGGTTTGGATAAACATATCTGATGCAATAGCACTCTCCAAAGTAGTTTCGTTTGCCACCAATGATTAGTACGTTTCTGCCGCCTGGTCCACCAATGACTCAAACTGTGGGTTATCCTCCAGGAGATCCGCCACAATCAGAGGTGATTGAGACACCTACCAACCAGCAGATGTCCACGGAAAACTCTTTGTACTGATTTCTCCGTCATATACTGAAAGGCATTTTCAAAATTAGACAACGTACATAACGTTCCTATGTCATGTGCATTCTATCAGTGTGTATATTGCACCCAGTAGGTTCATGAATCTGTGAAAACATCCAAGCATCAATACATTGCCTTTCAAGTCTAACTCAAGACTAACTACTCTGTGGTGAATCCATCATGATCTCTACAGCTTTCCAATACAGGGGTTGATCGAATTTAATAATGGGTAGAACGTGGTGTTTGATAGCGAGATTGCAAACGAAATCCAGCGTGGATATAATGCATGTCCCCTCCCCGGTGTACAAGTCAAGCATAGACAAGAATACAATTGATGATTGGCTTAGGTGTTTTTATCTTAATTGGGTCCTGATCAAACGATATATGTATAGAAAGCAAAATTAACATTCGATACCCACGGAATTACATAGGCCACCACACTACAAGGTGTCATGGGCATTTTAATAGTTTTATGGGCCATATTCGCCGCTATCTTGACTTTCACAATTCACTATAATTTAAGTATGCTAATTGGATTCCTAGAACCCCATTACTGGGGTTAGACACCAACATTACTCATCTAAGATCAATAATGAAGACGCAATTGAGATTTTAATGATTTAGTCGCCATCTTGGACGCCATCTTGAAAATGATACCTTTTCAGTTGTTAGATTTTGGTAGTCTTTTAGTATGTTATTAAGCACACCTGATACTATAGAAAACCGTTGAGAAAGCTTTTTTAGCAATTTTTTTAGGGTAGAGTGGATTGTTTTCATAAATGCAGCCACCTATTGGGGGGACAATGCCCCTGGACTCGTCCCCCCTCCCACGCCCCCTATATAAGTCTTCGTGTGCACATATATATTTGGACGGAGCACTTCCAAATTGCCGGCGACTACAGAATTTACATACAAATGCTCATTTACTTAACCTAGTGACCAAGTTTACCTGTACACATTTCAAGTATTATTTTCATAAAATTTGAAATTGGACCCCGGTTACCTCAGCTGTATCCAGTACAGTATAATTTTCATTCAAAGTCCCAGAATCAATAGCACTCTGTAATCCACTCATGTGCAAAGGTTGAAGGTCATCAGGGGTCAGCAGACTTCCATTGAAAGTCAGTTGATATGCAACCTTTGACACAAGGTCACTAAAACAAACAATATATTGTATGCAATTAAGTTACATAGCATGAGCCAGACTCAATTGCGTGGAAAACATGCTATATTAATAGACAAATATACAAATATAGCCTAGTTGTGTTAGGTAAACTGCCTGTCGCTCATATGGGCAACCGGTAGCGACGTTAAATAAATTTAACAAATAAAAACAGAATAGTACAGTGTGCTAGTAAATTACAATTAATATTATGCATCAACTCATAAAGTTATACTCAACATTCTACTAGTGTTATTATTATTATATTTTGTTTATTTATTTTCGTTTCCCACAACTAGCTACCATTCCTCCCATAGATATTGATTATTGAGTATGTAGTACAATGTGCCTTCGTGGTCGAGTTGTTACGGTCGATGACCTGTATACCACTGTAACCTATCATCACTGATGGTCACTGGTTCGAGCCCCACTATTTCTATGAAAAAGTTGGCAGTTTCTTACATGGGTTGGTGCACAAAAGTACTGATTAACCGCTGGAGCCTGCCCAGGAGAGGTTGTGTTAGGTAAACTGCCTGTCTTACTCTTCAAGCGGAAATCAAACTCTGAAATTACTAACTACACTATGTTCAATAACTTCTGACCATATAGATCGTATATACCGCGAATGTGTAGATGTCTGAATTACTGAGATCGAGTCAAGCAATGTCGATTACATTGTCCCCATGTTTTTATAATATTTTAAAATTTTGAACTCAGAGGCTATACTTACCCGTATGTACATTCTTGGTGTTTCTTTATGTTTGTTGTTGTTGTTGTTTTCGGCCAAGAGTCAATAACGGGGTTATTACATACTCACACCTGCGCGAACACACCCTCTCACGCACCCTTACACGGTAAGACCTTCTTATCAACGATAAGGGTGAACTGTATATCAAACGTTATTCTAAGGTGTGTATGCAAATTGTTGATTGATAATTTAACATGAAATAAACTTTAAAGCGACATTACATCGCACAAAGCCAATAACATGCACTGTTCACGTATAAATGCATTCCTACTACAAATTCTTCCAAATACCTTCGAACACAAATACTGAATCAATAAACAGTGTGTTTCAAAAGTGAATGTAGGATTTCATATACCGGTCATCCACGCTCCTGAATTGACATTTCTTTGTCATTGTAGTCACTACTAAACAAATATGCATAAGCACAAATGTGAGATATAACTGTAAATCTGTACCGTACCATAACTCTCGTCATTCGGGATATACAGGTTGTACTACGCATGTATGTCGACCCTGTTTACATTATTTTGTTATGTCAACAAACCGTGTATGCGACGCTTATTTATTAGTTGAAGTATTCAGATTTTGAGGCCTAATATTTGGAAAAAAATGATACCATATAATAGGAAATTTCAGTCTGTATAAATTTGCGTTTTTCAATGATGTAGTGTCACTTTAATGGCTTTACTTTCTTACTAAGTTACATTATCCTTAAAATGTTAAAGGAGGAGGTTGGTTCGACTACTGTGTTTAGGTTTTGTTTTAACATTACAAATGTTGTCAACATTAGTTTTGGCAAACATTTCAACAAGGAACCAATCAATTGAAAAAATACTATAGTGTTTCAGTATATTTATAGTTCATTCCTATTGTTCACATTCTGTTTTTACGCTTGGTATGACAGAACACAACCAATTATATTATGATATCTCTTGCCAGTGTGGATGGTTGACTGTATTTAAAATATATGTTAGGTATATATATGATAATACTATTATGTAGAACGGTGCTCTGGATTTGTTCAGTAGTATTCCAACTTATACAATCTAATGTCTGTAAACATATGTAGTTTCAACGTAAAGGGTTTGGCTGAACGACTTAAACGTGATCAAGTGTTACAATGGCTCAAACGTAATGAATTTGATATATGCCTAATACAGGAGGCACATTTTAAACATAATCATGGTACTACTAATTGGAGTAAGCATTGGAAAGGAGATATGTATTTAAGTGGCAATAGCACAAACAGCTTAGGCGTGGGAATACTTATTGATTGTGCTGTGGATTACACATTAATGGATTATAATGAAATAGTGCCAGGCCGTTTCCAAATACTTAAAATTGAAATAGAAAGTAAAACTAGTTTTATCATGAATATATATGCACCGAATAACGATGACATATCCTTTTTTAATTTAATTGCGAACCACATAGCTGAATACAATGAATATGCCATTATATTAGATATTCTGTAGACTCGATTTTTTTTTTATATCTCTTAATCTTCTTACAAATGTAACGGACTGTAATATTCGACCTGACTTTAAATCTGATCATTCGATTGTTGTATTAAACATTCAAATAAATAAAACTAGTAGAGGCCCTGGATCTTTTAAAATTAATAACTCTTATCTACTAGACGAAGCTTATCAAGTCATGATCAAAGCCAAAATCACAGAACTTGCAACAATAAACATCGAAGCTAATCCTAATACATTATGGGAGGTAATTAAAGGCGGCATAAGAGATGAAACAATTAAATATTCAGTTCGTAAAAAGAGAGAAAGTCAAATATATGAAACAGAAATACACCGTAATATTGACAACATTCAGAGTGAAATAACATGTAACCCAAACATTTATATAAGAGACTGAAAGATGAAAAAACGAAGCTAGAAAACCATATCGAAGAAACAATTAAAGGCATATTACATAGATCAAACGCGGAATGGTTTGAAGGAGCGGAGAGAAATTCCTAATAGTTTGCAAACTTAAAAAAACGCGCAGAGCAAAAAACAATACAACAACTTCGTACACACCAAAACACTATAGAAATACAACCAACACAAATACTTGACCATATAAACTCATTTTATGAAGAGTTGTACAAACAAGACAGCTTTATAGACAACACTGGTGACAACACATTTTTTAAAAACCCACATAAAACATTGACAGATGATCAATGTAATATAGGACAACGATTTTTAACTGAATATGAATGCGCCATTTCTCTTAAAGATATGAAAAACAATAAGAGTCCAGGGTCAGATGGCTTATCAACAGAATTCTATAACAATTTCTGGTCAGAAGTAAAAGTGTTCTTAATCAGATCATTAAATTATTCTTTAGAAAAAAGTGAATTGTCTGAATTACAAAAACAAAGTATTATTACAATGTTACCAAAGAAGGACAAAGACCTCCTATCAATCAATAACTGGAGACCAATATCACTCCTTAATGTAGATTACAACATAGCAACAAAGGCAATTGCAAATAGAATTAAACCATTTTAGATACTATTATGAGTACTGACCAAACCGGTTTCATAAAAGGGCGATATATTGGTGAAAATGTTAGAACAATTCAATAGGTTATTAATTATGTAAATGAAAACAACGACCCAGGCTTGATATTCTTTTCAGATTTAATAAAACATTCGACAGTATCGACCACTGTTTTATGTATTTCGGTTTCACTACAAATGTGACTGATTGGATACAATTATTTTACAAAGATGCCAAATCTTGTATAACCAATAATGGACATAATATTATGTCAGACGTTTTTCAAATAAAAAAGGGTGTACGCCAAGGATGCCCACTGTCGCCTAATATTTTCATTATATGTATAGAATTATTATCTATTGAAGTGAACAATAACACGGATATATCTGGAATAAAAGCGCACGGAATAGACATATAACAAACACTTTTTTGCTGACGATGCTAGTTTCCTCTTAGGTGGTTCAGAAAAATCCTTTACTACATTAATCAATACACTTGACGACTTCGGAATTATATCAGGTTTAACGTTGAACAAATCCAAATGCACCGTTCTCAGAGTAGGTTTGATGAGACATAGTGAAAGAATATACTGTAGAAATAAGAAATTTAAATGGACGCCAGAGCAAGCAACTACTTTGGGAATAACATTCAGTAATAATGTCAATACTATGCAACATCTTAACGTAACAAATAAAATGCTATCGTTCGAACATTGTTTGAAGAAATGGAACAAATGGAACCTGTCTTTAATAGGAAAAATAACAGTATTAAAAACATTTGCTTTCCCAAAACTTATATGTCATGTATACATTTCTGTGGAATAATAAACCTGATAAAATATCTAGAAAACAAATTATCCAAGACTATGAAGAGGGAGGGGGTAAACATGTTGAATATAGAAAACTTCGTTACATCACTAAAGGCTAGTTGGATAAAACGAATAATATTTAAAAAAAAGAAATATGGAAATGACTTCGTTTTTAAAAGTAATGTTAGTTTTGGGAATGTCATCTTATACAGGATTTCTGGATAAAAATTACAGATTTTTTTTTAAAAACAGATGATTTAGTTCAATTAAATTATGAATGCATTTCGCTTTGTAATTTCAGCCACAATAACAAAATATATGAAATGAACATTAATTACATTATACTGCTTGCTAAATACTTCATATTCAAATGTAAATGTGAGAAGAGTATACCAACTGGTGTCCATTTTGTTGCATTTTTTAAGTATAAAATAAAAATAGAGGAAACAATTGCATTGTTCAAAAACAAGCATACTACTTTCACGCTAAAATGGAGACTGTTTCTGAACCACATACATTAACTAATCTTTAAATGTTATATAGTACATACTCAACCATCCACACGACTTCTCCTCTCCTATATTTCTCTCTCTCTTTCCAAAAAATGTAATGAATTTTTCTCTGCATCATATGTATACATTGTATTGATGTTTAATGTATCTGCGATTTAGCATGGAAATACTATATAAAATACATTAATTTATGTTAGTACATTGTATTGTTAACATATATTGATTTGGTATTTATGTATGTTGATAGAGAAATTAAAAAAATGGAATTTAAAAAAAATGCCCTAACCCTAACCCTATGGGCAACCGGTAGAGACATTAAATAAATTTAACAAATAAAAACAGAGTAGTACAGTGTGCCTATTGCTTATCAGCAGTATATAGCGCGAATAAGTAATTAGCCTCCTCTACTGTGGAGTAAAGCAAGTGCTGCAAATGTCAAGACCTGTACACAGTAGTGTATTATTTTGATAGCATTTACCTGTGTTTATGTATGAAGTTTTCTTGCGAGACAATATGGGCATCCACACCAACATCATCATGGAAAGCTGATAAACAAAGGGTATTTATGTTACAACTTGAGATGCATGTCAACAAGCAACAGTAATATTATTAACCCTTAACCTGCAACTAAAGTTGCTTTTGCAAAACAGCATAGAGCCAGATCAGAAGGAACAGAAATGTGCCATCTGATCAGGCTCTATGCTGTTTGCTATTCATAGTAGAGCTAAAACACTTGACTGAATAGCAAGTAACATAGATATTGATCAGATGCGGCTTTACACCACGGATGATCTGTATCTATGTTGTTAGCACATTCCTTTTAATTTATTCAGCATATTAAGCGTTATATCCTGCTTAACCATGTTTAACTGTAAGTATATAAGAATATGCATGTGTATGTCAGCACCACGTAATCGATCAGGTTCGATCCCCCATCTGACCATAATAAAATTAACAGTCTTTCAGATGGGACATTAAACCGAGGTCTAGTGTCGGTGCTTTATACAGTGCATGTAAAAGAACCAGAGGAGACTCTGTAATGGGCCTCGGTGTGTATCAATGCACTATCCTCTAAACATCTAAAATGACTAATCTCTTCAGGAGGCGGCGCTCAAATGGGTAACCGGTAGCAACAATAAATACACGTAATACACACACATGTCAGCACCACCAATCTTTACACTGTCCATCAAAACTAAGTGTAGCTGGACAGTAGTGTCCGTGGTCCAATTGTAGAGCATCGGATTTGGAATGGAGGTGTCCCGGGTTTGATACTCAGTCACGGCATGTATGTCCTTGCAGAAAGTATCTCACACACATTGCCTAGTACTTGTTAACCTCTGATGTGGGCTAAGACTGCCCAGAAAGACATGTATAGGTCATCGCAAGGGGTTTGACATAAATGGAAATAGAACAGAATGCAGAAACAGCACACTAATTTCTCCCTAGTGTAGCCCTGGTGTGAATCTTTGAAGGACACATACAATGGTTCTTGTAATGTATCGATGGGTTGTACCATAGTTTACCAACACTGCACGTGCATTCACTAAATAGATCACTTTGCAATAGCAGTTTCAGGCAAGGTGAGGAGCAGAAACATCTGTTGTGTGACCCTCCCTAAGATTGCAAAGAGGATGGGGGTGGTTGCGCCAAATGCTCTCTGGCCACAATGAAATAAATGCAAAGCCCTACAAATGTCTTCTCTGACAAATATCCGTGAACTGAAATTTTACTGCGGAACCTATCAAGAGTGTTCCAGATCTGATCATATTTAGTGCAGAACATACAAAGTATGGTCCAGATCTAATAATATTTATTGCGGAACATACCAAGCGTGTCCAGATCTAATACTATTTATTGCGGAACATACCAAGTGTGGTCCAGATCTAATAATAGTTATTGCGGAACATACCAAGCGTGTCCAGATCTAATACTATTTATTGCGGAACATACCAAGTGTGGTCCAGATCTAATAATAGTTATTGCGGAACATACCAAGCGTGATCCAGATCTAATAATAGTTATTGCAAAACATACCAAGCAAGCGTGATCCAGATCTAATAATATTGATTGCGGAACATACCAAGTGTGGTCCAGATCAAATACTATTGATTGCGGAACATACCAAGCGTGATCCATATCTAATAATATTTATTGCGGAACATACCAAGCGTGATCCAGATCTAATAATAGTTATTGCAAAGCATACCAAGCAAGCGTGATCCAGATCTAATAATATTTATTGCGGAACATACCACGTGTGGTCCAGTTCAAATAATATTTATTGCGGAACATACCAAGCGTGATCCAGATCTAATAATATTTAATGCGGAACATACCAAGTGTGATCCAGATCTAATAATATTTATTGCGGAACATACCAAGTGTGGTCCAGTTCAAATAATATTTATTGCGGAACATACCAAGTGTGGTCCAGATCTAATAATAGTATTGCGGAACATACAAAGTGTGGTCCAGATCTAATAATATTTATTGCGGAACTTACCAAGCGTTATCCAGATCTAATAATATTTATTGCGGAACATACCAAGTGTGGTCCAGATCTAATAATAGTATTGCGGAACATACAAAGTGTGGTCCAGATCTAATAATAGTTATTGCGGAACATATCAAGTGTGGTCCAGATCTAATAATAGTTATTGCGGAACATACCAAATGTGGTCCAGATCTGATTCAGTTGTTTCTCTACAGGTGTGATGTCATCATACTTGATTTGTGCCTTAGTGTAAAATGTGAATAACACGTCATGTCGGATTGTCTTGAAGTCACTGGCTTGAACTATCCTGTAGTGCAGGCTGTTGGCACCAGTGAATGTGACAAGGTTGTTGAGCACCGCGTGACGTAGGGGCGGGCTGATTTCACTGTCTACAACGTTGCCGCTCTGCCTGATAAATACCACTAGATTCCAGAATGTGAAGCTGTAAATGATAAGTGCCAATACGATGCATTAGCTTCAATCATATTTTATTTCATTATGTACTAGTAAGATATTGAAGAACATTTTAATTCGAAAAATACAAACACACAATGATAATAATGGAAGTTGAAATAGATACAGTCAACCCTGTATTAAGCAGCAAGTCAAGGGAATCACAGAATGTGGCTGCTTAGCACAAGCAGCTGCTTAATAGATGTTGAATGTATAATAAAACCACATATTAGGAATCTGGAAACTAGCTGCTTAATACTGGTTGGCTGCTTAATGGAGGTGACAACCAACACAGGTTTGACTGTAACCATGTAATTCCAGCGTTCGATTGAAGAATGCTGAACTTAATAGACATTTACGGCAAACTTGAACTATGAACGCGAATATTGAACTACGACGATGTCACATTGCGTAATGGAAATAACAAGTGTGTTAATAGCATCTCTTATACAATAGTCGTGATAGCTCAGTGGTAGCGCGTTCGCTTCACGTGCGAACGGCCCCGAATTCGAGCCCCACTGGAGCCGTTACGATTGTGTCCTTAGGCAAGGCATTTACATTCCACATGCCTCCTCTCTCTCTCCCTCGTGGCGATGGATTTCATCAGGAATGAGGTCTCGAGAGTGATTAATATAAGTTATAAGAACTTGTTTCGCAATCGAGCTAAAATAAATTTGTATAAACTATACAATGCACAATCACATATACATAATAAATTATATACAACAGAACACACATGTGTTGCAAACTGTATTTTCTGTGAAATTAACAGAACACACTTGTGCTACAAACTGTATTGCCTGTGACATTGACAGAACACACATGTGTTACCAACTGTCTTGCCTGTGAAATTGACAGAACACACATGTGTTACCAACTGTCTTGCCTGTGACATTGACAGAACACACATGTGTTACCAACTGTCTTGTCTGTGAAATTGACAGACAACACATGGGTTACAAACTGTCTTTCCTGTGAAATTGACAGACCACACATGGGTTATAAACTGTCTTTCCTGTGAAATTGACAGACCACACATGGGTTATATACTGTCTTTCCTGTGAAAATGACAGAACACACATGTGTTACCAACTGTCTTGTCTGTGAAATTGACAGAACACACATGTGTTACCAACTGTCTTGTCTGTGAAATTGACAGAACACACATGGGTTACATACTGTCTTTCATGTGAAATTGATAAAATGGACTTTAAAAACTGTTGTAATGATCCCAATTGATTTTTGTGTTTAGTTATATTCGGTTTGGTAGTAAAGATGATTTGTTGTATCATATTATGTAGAGTGATGCTGATAAACTCTATAGAAGCCTTGAATATTCATAATTCTATTGTTATACTGGTTAAATAATGCTAAATTAAGGGCTGCACTACTGACCCCTGAAATCTGCCTGTGTAATCTACGTTGATGAGCTCATCCTGTTTTGGTATGAAAACTTCTATTGTTCCGTGAATAGACTCAGCTGTATATAAACAAAGTAGAGTATATTAATGCAATATTTTCAGTGCTAAAGCATCTCCTGTCTACACATAGTACGTACACATATGTGTACTATATCTTTATAAATGGAAGATCAAACTCTCGATAATTTGTTTAAAATTTATTATTCAATAACCTTTCAAAGAACGTATACATGACAATGTACCACGTGGCGCGAAAATAGATATTATTCAATTTTAGAGCAGAAATATATCTTTTTGGAAATTTGGCGCGAAAATAATGTTTTGGGAAAATTGGCGCGAAAATATATTTTTGTTGGGAAATTTGGCGCGAAAATATTTTGTTGGGAAAATGGCGCGAAAAAAAAATGGCGCGAAAAAATGGCTATTGATTATCGATTAATTATCGATTATTGATTATAGATTATTGGAAGGGGGAACCCCAACCTCAATAACCACAACCACAAGTAGTGCAGCTGGTGCTCACTACATACTACTCTCATGAAATAAAAATCTACACTTGTTTTCTTTTCCCCAATATGCCGTACGTAATGTACAGTTACGAAATATAAAACAGTATATGAGGGGCCTCCGAGACTGAGTGGTTATGATCATTCCATTTCAAATCACATTCCCCTCATCATTGTAGGTTTGCATCTCAATTGGAGCATCACACTAAACAACCGACTTGCAGAAGGTCTGTGATTCTACCTGGGTGCTTGTCTGCTCGGAGGGGCACGCAGGGTCTTCCTCCACCTGCTGGAGAGTCTCAATATGACTTAAGCTATCTGTGCGACTTTAGATACAAAAACAAAAGAAACAAACTTAAAAACAATTGTGTAGGTTTGTTATATGCATGAATTACAAGAATATTCAAACTATGTGCCCAAAAGAAAATAGGTCAAATAAACTGGCTTCTTCTTCTTATAGCAATTGAAAGTACACTATGTGTACATCATTAAAATTTTGTTATTAGAAATAGAATAGATTTTAAACAAGTCTGAGATAAAGTAAGGTTTTGTCAGTATCTTGGACATAGTAACACTGAATTACTGTAAACATGCAACGAAAGCTGTTAGCAAACATACCCATAGTGGTGTTCCATACTGATCGTATGATACTAGCAAGCTTCGTTACATCTTCGTCCCTCATCTTAGCTGAAATATCCACATTGAAGTGGTAGCGGTAATCCACAACCATTGGAGAGTCACTCACTACATAGCTGGTGTTCTGCGGAGAATTAAACTTAATGTTGCCTTGGATATCTGTTGTCGTGACAACTGGTAGTGTGTCTGGATCCAGAGGGTTGCAGTTGTCCCACATGAAATAGTAGGTCCTCCATACTGAATGTCTGTTAATAGAATACAACATGATATGTGAACTATATTCAACATCATTACATATTGATTGCTATTGCCAGCTGGTTTTAAACTTTATTTATTTTACAACGATTGGGAAGCAAGTTCTAACAACTTAATAATATATTAATCACTCTCATTGGCGCGTATGAAAGCATATATGTGGTCATTCATGTGGGAGGAAACCGGAGTACCAGGAGAAAAACCCATCTGTCCAATCTGGCATCACAACTTAATGTTGCCTTGGATATGTCAGCTGATTTCAAGGTGTGCCGTTCCAACCGCTCAACCCTGCATGATATACGGTAACCATACAATTAAATGTTCATTTTCTGCATTTCCTTGAGGTATGAACTGTCATTGTATGTACATGTACCTAATGTTTTCCTAAAATATGACCAAAGGTTTTTTGATGAACAAATTACTTGTAAAATACTGTCATTTCATACCTTGGTGAAATGCATAAAAAGAACAATGAATAGTTACCTTTTTGATTAGTCAATATTTCCATACTGTACAGAATCCATTACTCTGTATGTATATTGTTGGAACATACTATATTTTTGCACAGGCACACATTCATACTCACCTTGGATAGTTAGAGAACAGAATCCTTTAAACTGTATGTATATTGTTGTAACATACTATATTTTTGCACAGGCACACATTCATACTCACCTTGGATAGTAGAGAACAGAATCCTTTAAGCTGTATGTATATTGTTGGAACAGACTATATATTTGCTCAGGGCACACATTCATACTCACCTTGGATAGTGGGTTTTTGTGTTTTTTGTTTTTTGGGTTTTTTGGTGTGGGTTTTTGTTGTTTTGTTAGAGAACAGAATAGTTTAAGCTGCATGTATATTATTGGAACAGACTATATATTTGCTCAGGGCACACATTCATACTCACCTTGGATAGTAGAGAACAGAATCCTTTAAACTGTATGTATATTGTTGGAACAGACTATATATTTGCTCAGGGCACACATTCATACTCACCTTGGATATGGGTTTTTTGGTGTGGGTTTTTGTTGTTTTGTTGGGTTTTTTGTGGGTTACTTAGAAAAACAGAATAATGTTGCGGTGTTCATGGTGAAACCATCTTGAAAATGTACTTTTGACATTTCCTCTCAAGCTATTGGAGAATTTTACCTAGACTTGTTAGTGGCATTGGGGCATAGTAGCAAGACATGAGCAAATATTAGAGAAACAACACAAGCATCATTCTGTCTTTTCTGATGCTAAAATGATCAAAATTATGTACAGGTGAGAGATCCAGGGTTTTAATGTGACAATCATTTATCCCAAGGTTCATGAAAATCCATTCAAATTGTAAACATATTGTCATTTTACCTTGACATGTAAATATAATCATGACAAGATGTGGTTGGAACATGGTCAATGCACATTGTGTCGATGTATTGAACATACAGCCACAGTTTCATGACAATTCTTAGGATTTAGGAGATATGGACATAATATAGTAACTTGACCTTTGGTATGTTGTGACATTGAACTAACAATGTGGATGGAACATTGGTTTTGTATGTTCAGTTGATGTGGTGTACAATTGACAAGTTCCATGAGCATTCATAAACGGGGTTTAGGATCATTGAATAACATACAGTTTCATGATGTTTGATGCATGGAACTTGCGGCTGGAACAGGCATTGCATGTTGTTTCTGTGTGGTTGATCGACGGGTGATGATAATCATTTAGGGAGTTAGGAGATATGGACAAGAAAAAACATGATACATACAGACGGATGGAAGGAGGCCAATACTATAAATTATTCCCTCAGTGTGAGTAAACACATACACTGTCACTGCATTATAATTTATAGAGACGTTAGGGCACAAACCAAAACATCGTAATACAGCTGGACGCATGCTATAATGTAATTCACGATGTGTTTTACAATGAGATACAAGAGCAGCAGTGACACGAGACAGTAAGGAAGTGTTATATACCCTGTATGTATGTTCATATACACCCTATGTTTATACACTACAACAATCGGTGTATAACATGAGACAGTAAGAAAGTGTTATATACCCTGTTTGTATGTCAATATATTCCCTATGTCTATACACTATAATACTCGGTGTATAACATGACAACAGTAATAAAGTGTTATATACCCTGTTTGTATGTTCATATATTCCCTTTGTTTATACAATAAAACACTCGATGTATAACAAGAGACAGTAATAAAGTGTTATATACCCTGTTTGTATATTCATATATTCCCTATGTCTATACACTACAATACTCGGTGTATAGCATGAGACAGTAAGAACATGTTATATACCCTGTTTGTATGTCAATATATTCCCTATGTCTATACACTACAATACTCGGTGTATAGCATGAGACAGTAAGAACATGTTATATACCCTGTTGTTTTTTTTTTTTTGGTGTGGGTGTTTTTGTTTGTTGTTTTTTGTTTTGGTGTTGGGGTGTGTTATACCCTGTTGTATGTATATTCCCTATGTTACACTACCTCGTGTTAGCATGAGACAGTAAGATGTTATACCCTGTTTGTATTTCATATATTCCTAGTCTTACACTACTTTGTGTGGTTGTTTGTTTTGTTTTTTATGTCTATACACTACAATACTCGGTGTATAGCATGAGCAGTAAGAAAGTGTTATATACCCTGTTTGTATGTTCATATATTCCCTATGTCTATACACTACAATACTCGGTGTATAGCATGAGACAGTAAGAACATGTTATATACCCTGTTTGTATGTTCATATATTCCCTATGTCTATACACTACAATACTCGGTGTATAGCATGAGACAGTAAGAAGTGTTATATACCCTGTTGTATGTTCAATATTCCCTAGTCTATACACTACAATACTCGGTGTATAGCATGAGACAGTAAGAACATGTTATATACCCTGTTTGTATGTTCATATATTCCCTATGTCTATACACTACAATACTCGGTGTATAGCATGAGACAGTAAGAAAGTGTTATATACCCTGTTTGTATGTTCATATATTCCCTATGTCTATACACTACAATACTCGGTGTATAGCATGAGACAGTAAGAAAGTGTTATATACCCTGTTTGTATGTTCATATATTCCCTATGTCTATACACTACAATACTCGGTGTATAGCATGAGATAGTAAGAAAGTGTTATATACCCTGTTTGTATGTCCATATATTCCCTATTGCTATTCACTACAACAATCGGTGTATAACATGAGACAGTAAGAAAATGTTATATACCCTGTTTGTATGTCCATATATTCCCTATTGCTATTCACTACAACACTCGGTGTTAGTTTCCATGTGTAAGCTGAAATAGAAATAAAACAAATTGACTGAAAATTATGTTCGAAAATGTAGTCGAGTAAAGTACAATGATTTGTTGCGAGAAATGACCAGTAAGCATTCAACAGTAGTCCAAGTACAACACGCACAATGATTTGTTACGAGAAATGACCAGTAAGCATTCAACAGTAGTCCAAGTACAACACGCACAATGATTTGTTACGAGAAATGACCAGTAAGCATTCAACAGGTGGTTTTGGTGACCAGTAAGCATTCAACAGCAGTCCAAGTACAACAAGCACAATGATTTGCTACGGAGAAATGGAGTCAACAGAAATATAGATAAATATTGTTGCAGTATATTAAAAATGTATTTCTATAATGAAATACTTTGGTAATACTCTCTATGTGTAATGAGCATATATAGTAACTTTTCTATAATAGGCTTTTTTCTAGAATGGAATCTTTTTAACACGCAATAACACATTTTAAAAATTTTTTTTTTTAAAAATTTTCTATATAAGCGTCAACAGGTGGCCTTCGGATGGGCAGATCTATATAACTTAGAACTTGTCCACCGTTTTCACCAATTATGTACTGCCTTACTGCCTCTTTGATCTATCACCATTAGTTAGCAACATTTTCTAGGTCTACCCCAAAATACCTCCTCCTGCACCTCATCTCGACAAATGCACAAGCCACTGTTCTGACACACCCTGCCACTTTTCTGACCCACACAGTCACTTTTTGACTAACCCTGTCACTTTTCTGACCCACCCTGTCACCTTTCTGACGCACTCTGTCACTTTTCTGACGCACCCTGTCACTTTTCTGACGCACCCTTTCACTTTTCTGACGCACCCTATCACTTTTCTGACGCACCCAGTCACTTTTCTGACGCACCCTGTCAATTTTCTGACGCATTCTGTCACTTTTCTGACGCACCCTGTTACTTTTCTGACGCACCCTGTCACTTTTATGACGCACCCTGTCACTTTTCTGACGCACCCTGTCAATTTTCCCACTCTAGAATAAACCATAATAACAATGTTTTTAAAATCTAGTAGTGACAACACTCACACCACATTAAACAACAGCTACATCACTTTAAACAACAGTCACACCACTTTATACAACAGTCAAGTCACATTAAACAACAGCAACATCACTTTAAACAACAGTCACATCACTTTAAACAACAGCCACATCACTTTAAACAACATTAACATCACTTGAAACAACAGCCGATTCACTTTAAACAACATTAATATCACTTGTAACAACAGCCACACCACTTTATACAACAGTGATATCACTTTAAACAACATTAACATCACTTGAAACAACAGCTACATCACTTTAAATAACAGCCACATCAATTTAAACAACAGTCACATCACTTTAAACAACAGCTACATCACTTTAAACAACAGCCACATCACTTTGAACAACAGCCACATCACTTTAAACAACAGCCACATCACTTTAAACAACAGCCACATCATTTTAAACAACATCCACATCACGTTGAACGACAGCCACATCAGAAGCTTAAACTTTATTTATTTGACAACGATTGCGAAGCAAGTTCTGACCATTTATTTTAATCACTCTCGTTGGCGCGGATGAAAGCGTAAATGTGGTCATTCGTGTGGTAGGAAATCGAAATACCCGGAGAAAACCCACCTGTCCAATTTGGCGACCACCGTACCATCTCACATACTTCCCGGTATGAGGATTGAACCCAGGTTGCATTGGTGAGAAGCGGACGTGCTAACCACTATGTTAATTCGACAGCCACATCATTTTAAACAACAGCCACATTAATTGAAACAACAGTCACACCACTATAAACAACAGCTGCACCACTTTAAATAACAGCCACATCACTTTAACAACAGCCACATAAATTTGAACAACATCCGCATCACTTTAAACAACAGTAACATCACTTTAAACAACAGCTACATCACTTGAAACAACAGCCATATCACGTTAAACAACAGCCACATCACGTTAAACAACAGTCACACCACTTTAAACAACAGACACATCACTTTAAACAACAGCTACATCACTTTAAACAACAGACACATCACTTTAAACAACAGCCACATCACATTGAACAACTGTTTAAACAACAGCCACATCACTGGAAACAACAGCCACATCACGTTAAACAACAGTCACATCACGTTAAACAACAGACACATCACTTTAAACAACAGCCACATCACTTTAAACAATAGCTACATCACTTTCAACAGCAGCCACATCATGTTAAAGAACAGTCACATCACGTTAAACAACAGCCACACCACTTTAAACTACAGTAACATCACTTTCAACAACAGCCTAATCAATTTGAACAACATCACTTTAAACAACAGTCACAACACCTTAAACAACAGCCACATCACTTTAAACAACAGCCACATCACTTTAAGAAACAGCTACATCACTTTAAACAACAGTCACATTACGTGAAACAACAGTCACATCACTTTAAGCAACAGCCACATCACTTTGAACAACAGCCACATCCCTTTAAACAACAGCCACATTACGTTAATCAACAGCCACATCACTTTAAACAACAGTCAAATCACTTTGAACAACAGCCACATCATTTTAAGCAACAGCCACATAACTTTAAACAACAGTCACATCTCTTTAAACAACAGTCACATCTCTTTAAACAACAGCCACATCACTTTAAACAACAGCTACATCACTTTAAACAACAGCCACATCACTTTAAGCAACAGTCACATCACTTTAAACAACAGTCACACCACTTTAAACAACAGCCACATCAGAGATTTAGACTTTATTTATTTGACAACGATTGCGAAGCAAGTTTTAACAACTTATATCAATCACTCTCGTTGGCGCGGATGAACACGTAAATGTGGTAATTCGTGTGGGAGGAAACCGGAATACCCTGAGAAAACCCAACTGTCCAATATGGCGACCACCGTACCATCTCACATACTTCCCGGTCTGAGGATCGAACCCGGGTTGCATTGGTGAGAAGCGAGTGTGCTAACCACTGCGTTAATTCGACAGCCACAACATTTTGCACAACAGTCACATCACTTGAAACAACAGTCACATCACTTTGAACAACATCCACATCACTTTAATCCACACTCACACCACATTCAAAACAGTCACATCACTTTAAATAACAGTCACATCACGTTGAACAACAGCCACATCTCTTTAAACAACAGCCACATAACTTTAAACAACATCCACATCACTTTAAACAACAGCCACATTACTTTGAACAACAGCCATATCACTCTAAGCAACAGCTACATCAATTTAAACAACAGCCACATCACTTTAAGCAACAGCCACATCACTTTAAACAACAGCCACATCACTTTAAACAACAGCCACATCACTTAAACAACAGCCACATCACTTTAAGCAACAGCCACATCACTTTAAACAACAGCCACATCACTTTAAACAACAGTCACATCACTTAAACAACAGACACATCACTTTAAACAACAGCCACATCACTTTAAACAACAGCCACATCACGTTAAACAACAGCTACATCACTTTAAACAACAGCCACATCACTTTAAACAACAGCTACATCAGTTTAAACAACAGCCACGTCACTTTCAACAGCCACATCACTTTAAATAACAGCCACATCACTTTAAACAACAGCCACATCACTTTAAGCAACAGACACATCACTTTAAATAACAGCCACATCACTTTAAACAACAGCACATCACCTTAAACAACAGCCACATCACTTTAAACAACAGCCACATCACTTTAAATAACAGCTACATCACTTTAAACAACAGTCACATTACGTTAAACAACAGTCACATCACTTTAAACAACAGCCACATCACTTTGAACAACAGCCACATCACGTTAAACAACAGCTACATCCCTTTAAACAACAGCCACATCACGTTAAACAACAGCTACATCAGTTTAAACAACAGCACATTACTTTAAACAACAGTCACATCACTTTAAACAACAGTCACATATCTTTAAACAACAGCCACATCACTTTAAACAACAGCCACATCACTTTAAACAACAACCACATCACTTTAAGCAACAGTCACATCACTTTAAACAACAGTCACACCACTTTAAACAACAGCCACATCAGAGATTTAGACTTTATTTATTTGACAACGATTGCAAAGCAAGTTTTAACAACTTATATCAATCACTCTCGTTGGCGCGGATGAACACGTAAATGTGGTAATTGGTGTGGGAGGAAACCGGAATACCCTGAGAAAACCCAACTGTCCAATCTGGCGACCACCGTACCATCTCACATACTTCCCGGTCTGAGGATCGAACCCGGGTTGCATTGGTGAGAAGCGAGTGTGCTAACCACTGCGTTAATTCGACAGCCACAACATTTTGCACAACAGTCACATCACTTGAAACAACAGTCACATCACTTTGAACAACATCCACATCACTTTAATCCACACTAACACCACATGCAAAACAGTCACATCACTTTAAATAACAGTCACATCATGTTGAACAACAGCAACATCACTTTAAACAACAGCCACATCACGTTGAACAACAGCTACATCACTATAAACAACAGCCACATTACGTTAAACAACAGTCACATCACTTTAAGCAACAGCCACATCTCTTTAAACAACAGCCACATAACTTTAAACAACATCCACATCACTTTAAACAACAGCCACATCACTTTGAACAACAGCCATATCACTCTAAACAACAGCTACATCAATTTAAACAACAGCCACGTCACTTTAAGCAACAGCCACACCACTTTAAATAACAGCCACATCACTTTAAACAACAGTCACATCACTTTAAGCAACAGACACATCACTTTAAATAACAGCCACATCACTTTGAACAACAGCCACATCACGTTAAACAACAGCTACATCCCTTTAAACAACAGCCACATCACGTTAAACAACAGCTACATCAGTTTAAACAACAGCCACATTACGTTAAACAACAGTCACATCACTTTAAGCAACAGCCACATAACTTTAAACAACAGTCACATATCTTTAACAACAGCCACATCACTTTAAAAAACAGCCACATCACTTTAAACAACAACCACATCACTTTAAGCAACAGTCACATCACTTTAAACAACAGTCACACCACTTTAAACAACAGCCACATCAGAGATTTAGACTTTATTTATTTGACAACGATTGCAAAGCAAGTTTTAACAACTTATATTAATCACTCTCGTTGGCGCGGATGAACACGTAAATGTGGTAATTGGTGTGGGAGGAAACCGGAATACCCTGAGAAAACCCAACTGTCCAATCTGGCGACCACCGTACCATCTCACATACTTCCCGGTCTGAGGATCGAACCCGGGTTGCATTGGTGAGAAGCGAGTGTGCTAACCACTGCGTTAATTCGACAGCCACAACATTTTGCACAACAGTCACATCACTTGAAACAACAGTCACATCACTTTGAACAACATCCACATCACTTTAATCCACACTAACACCACATGCAAAACAGTCACATCACTTTAAATAACAGTCACATCATGTTGAACAACAGCCACATCACTTTAAGCAACAGCCACATCACGTTGAACAACAGCTACATCACTATAAACAACAGCCACATTACGTTAAACAACAGTCACATCACTTTAAGCAACAGCCACATCTCTTTAAACAACAGCCACATAACTTTAACCAACATCCACATCACTTTAAACAACAGCCACATCACTTTAAACAACAACTACATCACTTTAAACAACAGCCACATCACGTTAAACAACAGTCACACCACTTTAAACAACAGACACATCACTTTAAACAACAGCCACATCACTTTGAACAACAGCCACATCACTCTAATCAACAGCTACATCACTTACAACAACATCCACATCACTTTAAGCAACAGCCACATAGCTTTAAACAACAGTCACATCTCTTTAAACAACAGCCACATCACTTTGAACAACAGCCACATCACTTTAAACAGCAGCTACATCACTTTAAACAACAGCCACATTACGTTAAACAACAGCTACATCACTTTAAACAACAGCCACATCACTTTAAGCAACAGTCACATCACTTTAAACAACAGTCACACCACTTTAAACAACAGCCACATCACTTTAAATAACAGCCACATCACTTTAAACAACAGTCACATCACTTTAAACAACAGTCACATCACTTTAAATAACAGCCACATCACTTTAAACAACAGTCACATCACTTTAAGCAACAGCCACATCACTTTAAATAACAGCCACATCACTTTAAACAACAGTCACATCACTTTAAACAACAGCCACATCACGTTGAACGACAGCCACATCAGAGATTTAGACTTTATTTATTTGACAACGATTGCGAAGCAAGTTTTAACAACTTATATCAATCACTCTCGTTGGCGCGGGTGAACACGTACATGTGGTCATTCGTGTGGGAGGAAACCGGAATACCCTGAGAAAACCCACCTGTCCAATCTGGCGACCACCGTACTATCTCACATACTTCCCGGTCTGAGGATCGAACAAGGGTTGCATTGGTGAGAAGCGAGCGTGCTAACCACTGCGTTAATTCGACAGCCACAACATTTTGCACAACAGTCACATCACTTGAAACAACATTCACATCACTTTGAACAACATTCACATCACTCTAGACAACAGCCACACCACATTAAACAACAGAGACATCACTTTAAACAACAGTCACATCACTTGATACAACAGTCACATCAATTTAAACAACAGTCACATCACTTTAAACAACATCCACATCACTTTAAACAACAGTCACATCACTTTAAACAACAGCCACATCACTTTAAACAACATCCACATCACTTTAAACAAAATCCACATCACTTTAAACAACAGCCACACCACTTTAAACAACAGCAACATCACGTTGAACAACAGCCACATCAGACGTTTAAACTTTATTTATTTGACAACGATTGCAAAGCAAGTTTTAACAACTTATATTAATCACTCTCGTTGGCGCGGATGAACGCGTAAATGTGGTCATTCGTGTGGGAGGAAACCGGAATATCCGGAGAAAACCCACCTGTCCAATCTGGCGACCACCGTACCATCTCACATACTTCCCGGTCTGAGGATCGAACCCGGGTTGCATTGGTGAGAAGCGAGCGTGCCAACCACTGCGTTAATTCGACAGCCACATCACTTTAAACAACAGCCACATCGCTTTAAACAACAGCCACATCACTTTGAACAACAGTCACATCACATTAAACAACAGCTACATCACTTTCAACAACAGCCACATCACGTTAAACAACAGTCACATCACTTTAAACAACAGTCACACCACTTTAAACAACAGCCACATCACTTTAAACAACAGTCACATCACTTTAGTTTAAACAATATTGTATTCAATAATGGTACATAGCACAGGAATATTGCAACAGCACAGTTAGGATTGGGGAAAAGTTACATCACTTTAGAGCTTCATTTATCGTGACTTGAAGACAGACAAAAGAAATGATAAGAACAAGAATTGAAGCTGGCTGCTATGTCACCATAGCATGCAAGGCATCTTCCAACATAATTAGTATTGCCTCTTCAGTGTGTCCTTGAAGAAACGGACCGTTTTTCATCCATACAACTGTCAGTTCTCAGCGTCTAGCACAAGGAGCTATGCCCCTTCTAGCAGTATTTCATGAACAGGCAGGTAGCTGGGCAGAACAACTGGGTTTTAACAAGTCAGCCTGATAGCTTCGTCACTTGAAACACTTTGACAGTGGGATTCGAACCTCAAACCTGCAGCAGTGGGTGGGGAAGGAGGGCGGGAAGTGATTTGAAATAAATGACAATAAGCACTCGGCTACGGATACCCCCGTAAGAGTAATAATTAATTAAACTCCACAGTTGAATGCTAAAACCGGAAGTAAATTTAGCAACAACTTTTGTCTAAAATCAGTGGTATCTAATGTTCTACCAACCTGCCGTTTTAGATTTCCAGGTCATTTCTAGAGCCTGTGCAAACTGTTTCTGTAACGTGTTGACTGTGTCCACCCTCACGTTCCAATTCTGATTCAAGTAGAATGAAAATGCGTGAATCAGTCTGAACGTCTGCTTGTTTTCTGTAATGACCTTGACGGTGCTTGTGGTCTTCTGCAGGTAGGCCAAGTTCAAGGGTGCAGAGGTCATTGATTCCACTGTTTTACCATTCTTTAACAAGAAGTAATCCAACTGCCAATAGGAGTGTCTGAAATTAGGAGGAGAATTCAGTATATTAAGTTATATGAAATCATTCTCAATGAGGCAGCAAGGTGAACCATCATGTTACCATATTTATAGGTTATGGCCGTCTTTCTACACACAAATCGGTTATAATAACAGCTTAATTGGACAGGTGGATATTTTAATATGTTGCAATATCAATTTAGCAACATCAATGTATGCTTACTATGCAAAGCATTTATAACGAGACATTTGTCATTTACTTCCCCCTAAGGAGGATAGGGCATTTTGAATTGCTTTCCAATGTTTTCATCGTGGTTTCCTTCACACCACATGCTATGATTTTCATCTTTTCTCATTCATTTTCTCATCTTATCATTATTAAATTATTATATCTAGACACATATCTTACAAAATAGATACAATAAATACTTAATTATAAACATTTCCTATCAATTTGATAAAATCACAGTTATCATACAACAATATCTGGTTATGGAACAACATGGATTCCAATTAAAAGGACCATTAATTATTTGGTGATAAATCAAAGTTTAACTGCCAAGGGAGGTAATCGAGAAAAAAACAACGATGTCTCTCATTACTCCTACACATGCACACGGTCAGCGTACATTACTCCTACAATGCACACGGTCAGCTTACATTACTCCTACAAATGCACACGGTCAGTGTACATTACTCCTACAAATGCACACGGTCAGCGTACATTACTCCTACAATGCACACGGTCAGCGTACATTACTTCTACAAATGCACTCGATCAGCGTACATTACTCCTACAAATGCACACGGTCAGCGTACATTACTCCTACAAATGCACACGGTCAGCGTATATTACTCCTACAAATGCACACGGTCAGCATACATTACTCCTACAAATGCACATGGTCAGCGTACATTACTCCTACACATGCACACGGTCAGCGTACATTACTCCTACAATGCACACGGTCAGCTTACATTACTCCTACAAATGCACACGGTCAGCGTACATTACTCCTACAAATGCACACGGTCAGCGTACATTACTCCTACACATGCACACGGTCAGCGTACATTACTCCTACACATGCACACGGTCAGCGTACATTACTCCTACAATGCACACGGTCAGCGTACATTACTCCTACAAATGCACATGGTCAGCGTACATTACTCCTACAAATGCACACGGTCAGCGTACATTACTCCTACAATGCACACGGTCAGCGTACATTACTCCTACAAATGCACACGGTCAGCGTATATTACTCCTACAAATGCACACGGTCAGCGTACATGTCTGAGCCTTGCCTACTTAGAATAACACGGTTAGTTAGAGATAACTCTGTCACACTGTCCTCTCTGATCATTGCATTATTTTGTGATCACCTGCATTAAGCAGCCAGTTTCCAGATTCCTAATATGTTGTTTGATTATACATTTGACCTCTATTAAGCAGCCACCTGTGCTAAGCAGCCACTTTCTGAGAATCCATTGGCTGGTTAATTAAGACAGGTTTGACTGTACTGACAAGAACACATGTACTAGATACTACGTAGTATCAGGCCTATCAATAATCTTGCCAAAGGTCACCGTACATAAGTACATAATTATACTTTGGCACGGGATCGTGACACCTTGATCATACGGCAATTGTAACCATAGTGATGGTCCCATGAGTCACATGTTTGATATTTTTGGTATGAATCACATACTGAAGGCATCCACATAACGTTAAACACGGCCTATGTAGTTCATATCTCGATGGAAACAATTAACCCGTGATTCATTACTTATATTGACATTAATTATTCTTGTCAATGACACAAAGAAAATATAGCACACATTGCATTTAGCGGTAACATGTTTTTAGTCCAGATTTGCAATTTACAGTGTGCCAGAACAGGTAAATATACCATCCCTGGAAAAGCGTAAACTGTAAGACACGCCTTTTCTCGCGACAAATGCTGCATAACACTGCGAATGCGCATGCCGGTAACTTCGAGTGCGCATGTCAGCTACATATCATTAGTTGGGAACCATCATACGAAAATGCATACAATCAGGGCACGTATGTTCATCGAAGGACCACTGACGGATCTGTAGTCCAGTGATAACACGCTGGACTGGTAATCAAGGGATCGCACGTTCGATCCCCCGTTTGAGGTCAGTGCTGTAAACCATGCACGTAAAAGAACCAGATAAGACCCTGGAATGGGACACTGTCTGTATCATTGCACTATCTGCCAACAATCTAAAATGAATAATCTCTTCAGGAGACGTCGCTCATATGGGCAACCGGTAGTGACAATTAATAAACTCAATAAATTAAATAAAATAAATCTCATCGAAGGAAATGCAACAGCGATGTAAATATATTTTTATTAAAGAGCATGTTTGAGACTCGGTTCTGTTTGTAGTTGCACTGAGCAATATTGTCAGTCCAAACCACAAGCTGACAGATTAATCTTACACTATAAAATAGTGCAACATAAGTAGCTGGTAATATGAACAATACAAGATTGTCAGCCATTGTTCTTAAACAGAAGAAAGATTTGTATTTTAACTATTTGCATGCTGGGTACAATTAAGGCTATACATAGTTAATATAAATGTTGCAGATTAATGTGTTTTACTTATTTGTAACTGAAAACTCTGGAAATATGTTATGGAATTTCCTGAGATTGCATGAGATTTGACTTATTGTCACCAATATAAATAATCAAATTAATACAATACTATTTTTCTAGGTCATACCTCTAACAACCTAATATATGTTTTGCATATTCAAAGAGATGCGCACACAGAAAATTGCGAAGTTATACAATAGTAAATATAAACACAAAATGTGGACTGCAGCTGGAACAGCTTCTTACCCGTACATGTCGACAACTTCCTCCTCACACGTCACAGTCACAGACATACAGTTACACTGGGTGTACTCTGAAAACATAAACACTGTTGTTGTTGTTGTTGTTGTTGTTGTTGTTGTTGTTGTTGTTGTTGTTGTTGTTGTTGTTGTTGTTGTTGTTGTTGTTGTTGTTGTTGTTGTTGTTGTTGTGT
>CM026397.1:84329215-84399020 GCA_014843695.1 Archivesica marissinica | reverse complement strand
CGTCGTGTATGTTACTATAATACACCGTTGTGTATGTTACTATAATACACCGTCGTGTATGTTACTATAAGACACGGTCGTGTATGTTACTATAAGACATTGTCATGTATTGTACTATAAGACATCGTCGTGTATGTTACTATAATACACCGTGGTGTATGTTACTATAGGACACCGTCGTGTATGTTACTATAAGACACGGTCGTGTATGTTACTATAAGACATTGTCGTGTATGTTATTATAAGACATCGTCGTGTATGTTACTATAAGACACCGTCGTGTATGTTACTATAGGACATCGTCGTGTAATTTACTATAAGACACCGTAGTGTATGTTACTATAAGACACCGTAGTGTATATTACTATCAGACATCGTCGTGTATGTTACTATAAGACACCATAGTGTATGTTACTATTAGACACGTCGTGTATGTTACTATAAGACATCGTCGTGTATGTTACTATAAGACACCGTAGTGTATGTTACTATAAGACACCGTCGTGTATGTTACTATAAGACACCGTAGTGTATGTTACTATAAGACACCGTCGTGTATGTTACTATAAGACACCGTCGTGTATGTTACTATAAGACATCGTCGTGTATTTACTATAAGACATCGTCGTGTATGTTACTATAAGACACCGTCGTGTATGTTACTATAAGACACGGTCGTGTATGTTACTATAAGGCACCGTCGTGTATGTTACTATAAGACACCGTCGTGTATGTTACTATAAGACACCGTCGTGTATGTTACTATAAGACACCGTCGTGTATGTTACTATGAGACACGTCGTGTATGTTACTATAAGACACCGTCGTGTATGTTACTATAAGACACGGTCGTGTATGTTACAATAAGACACGGTCGTGTATGTTACTATAAGACACGTCGTGTATGTTACTATAAGACACGGTCGTGTATGTTACTATAAGACACCGTCGTGTATGTTACTATAAGACACGTCGTGTATGTTACTATAAGACACCGTCGTGTATGTTACTAAAGACACGGTCGTGTATGTTACTATAAGGCACGGTCGTGTATGTTACTATAAGACACCGTCGTGTATGTTACTATAAGACATCGTCGTGTATGTTACTATAAGACACCGTAGTGTATGTTACTATAAAACACGGTCGTGTATGTTACTATAAGACACCGTCGTGTATGTTAATATAAGACACCGTAGTGTATGTTACTATAAGACACGGTCGTGTATGTTACTATAAGACACAGTCGTGTATGTTACTATAAGACATCGTCGTGTATGTTACTATAATACACCGTGTGTATGTTACTATAAGACACCATAGTGTATGTTACTATAAGACACCGTCGTGTATGTTACTATAAGACATCGTCGTGTATGTTACTATAAGACACCGTAGTGTATGTTACTATAAGACACCGTCGTGTATGTTACTATAAGACACGTCGTGTATGTTACTATAAGACATCGTCGTGTATGTTACTATAAGACATCGTCGTGTATGTTACTATAAGACACCGTCGTGTATGTTACTATAAGACACCGTCGTGTATGTTACTATAAGACATCGTCGTGTATGTTACTATAAGACACCGTAGTGTATGTTACTATAAGACATCGTCGTGTATGTTACTATAAGACACCGTCGTGTATGTTACTATAAGACACCGTCGTGTATGTTACTATAAGACATCGTCGTGTATGTTACTATAAGACACCGTCGTGTATGTTACTATAAGACACCGTCGTGTATGTTACTATAAGACACCGTCGTGTATGTTACTATAAGACACCGTCGTGTATGTTACTATAAGACATCGTCGTGTATGTTACTATAAGACACCGTCGTGTATGTTACTATAAGACACCGTAGTGTATGTTACTATAAGACACCGTCGTGTATGTTACTATAAGACACCGTCGTGTATGTTACTATAAGACACCGTCGTGTATGTTACTATAAGACACGGTCGGTATGTTACTATAGGACACCTTAGTGTATGTTACTATAAGACACCTTAGTGTATGTTACTATAAGACATCGTCGTGTATGTTACTATAAGACACCGTAGTGTATGTTACTATAAGACATCGTCGTGTATGTTACGATAAGACACCGCCGTATGTGTTACTATAGACACCGTCGTGTATGTTACTATTAGACACTATCCTGTATGTTACTATAAGACATCGTCGTGTATGCTACTATAAGACACCGTCGTGTATGTTACTATAGACACTGTCGTGTATGTTACTATAAGACACCGTAGTGTATGTTACTATAAGACACTGTCGTGTATGTTACTATATGACACCGTCTTGTATGTTACTATAAGACACCGTCGTGTATATTACTATAGGACGCGTCGTGTATGTTACTATAAGACACCGTCGTGTATATTACTATAGGACGCCGTCGTGTATATTACTATAGGACCCGTCGTGTATGTTACTATAGGACACCGTCGTGTATGTTACCATAGGACACCGTAGTGTATGTTACTATAGGACACCGTAGTGTATGTTACTATAAGACACCGTCTTGTATGTTACTATAAGACACCGTCGTGTATGTTACTATAAGACACCGTCGTGTATGTTACTATAGGACACCGTAGTGTATGTTACTATAAGGAACCGTAGTGTATGTTACTATAGGACACCGTCGTGTATGTTACTATAAGACACCGTCGTGTATGTTACTATTGGACACCGTCGGTATGCTACTATAATACACCGTCGTGTATGTTACTATAGGACACCGTCGTGTATGTTACTATGGACACCGTCGTGTAGTCGTGTATGTTACTATAAGACACCGTCGTGTATGTTACTATAGGACACCTTCGGGTATGCTACTATAATGCACCGTCGTGTATGCTACTATAATACACCGTCGTGTATGTTACTATTATACACTGTCGTGTATGTTACTATAATACACCGTCGTGTATGTTACTATAAGACACCGTCGTGTATGTTACTATAGGACACCGTCGTGTATGTTACTATAGGACACCGTCGTGTATGTTATTATAGGACACCGTCGTGTATGTTACTATAGGACACCGTCGGGTATGTTACTATAGGACACCATCGGGTATGTTATTATAGGACACCGTCGTGTATAGTTTTTGCTCGTTCGTTCAAGAAGTATATTTCTTCTTCTTTCTTATTTGTTTATAGCTCCAGCTTGTGATACATAATTGCTACAGTGTTGTATATAAGCAGCTTATATTTGACATTAATGGAACATACATACATACTTACATAGGATAAGGTGTATGGCTCCAGGCTTATGCTACATAACTACATAATTGCTACTGTGTATAATATAAGCAGCTTAGGATAGTGTTTCTGCTTATTATATTACATAGATACATGTGGAAACAAGAACAATACTAGATAGCCAACATCCACCACGTGGCTAATTGTTCATTGTGACTATCTCACAATGGTGAAGAATAAAAAAAAGAACCTTCGATCCGGATCGGAATAAGCACAACAATAAAATGGACTCATCTTTGACACGAGTTACGCCCTTATACCAACTGTCATGAAATCCGAACAATAACTTTTGTTGCGCAATCCTGCTAATATAGATAAACAAACAAATAAATAAACGCAGACAAACACATACACTCCTTGGCGGATATAACAATGCATAACCTCTTTGGCGAATGTAACACTGCATAACCTCCTTGGGGGAGGTAACAATGCATAACCTCCTTGGGGGAGATAACAATGCATAACCTCCTTGGGGGAGGTAACAATGCATAACCTCCTTGGGGGAGATAACAATGCATAACCTCCGCCAATGAGGTAACACTGCCCTCGTATAGTCAAATAGTTCTTTATATATTATTGTTTTTTCCAAGTTCTATGATAATTAAATTGACAAAAACAGTACAGTTTCATGTCCCAACTACCAACAAATATTATAGTATGCAGCAATATTCGGATTTTTTGTAACCTCATTTATGATGGCAGTTAAACAGTTCACATTTTATAGTTCTATATGTACTTAAGTGACCCAGTTTGTAAAATGTAGTGGAAGTCGTGATAGCGCAGTTGTAGTGCGTTCGCTCCAGGTTTGAAAGGTCCGGAGTTCGAGCCCAGATGGAGCCGTTACGATTGGGGCCCCTTAGGCAAGGCATTTACATTCCACATTGCCTCTTCTCTCTCCCTCGGGCGATGAATTCCACCATGAATGAGGTCTCAAGAATGATTAATATAAGTTGTAAGAACTTGTTTCGCAATCGAGCTAAAATCAATGTGTATAAACTAAGCTAGTTACGTGTATGTAAATGATTTACATTGAACTGTGTAAAAGTAGTTTGAAAGTGAAATTTGAGCATACTATTGTGCTTAATTTCTCATTTGTAACTTGTTTTTTTTTCACTTATATTTTCAGACGGATGTTGCATTAGGAGAAGGGAAACTTTCCATTGCTCTATTACAATATGACAATCCCTGGGGTCTGGACTACCGGGGCCATTGCTGTGATGGTTTTAGTGTTGCCTCAACAGGCTGTATCTCAGGGTTGTGCGATCATCGTTTAACCGTTTGCGTTTCAGACTCGGTCAGGTAACCTAGTTATGTGGTGTCATCTATTAAAGATAAGGTGTAGCACCGTTAGACGTCATAATGGAATGTTATGTAATGTTACTAAATGCGGAATTTTGTTATTCTATTTTAGTTTACGTACTACGTATTTTTATGATGTTTAGCGGTTAAGATTTTAAGACGTTTAGCTGAATTGTTTATGGCGTTTAGCGGTCTTTTAATGTATAGCGGAATTGTTTATGCTGTTTAGCGGTCTTTTAACGTATAGCGGAATTGTTTATGCCGTTTAGCGGTCTTTTAATGTATAGCGGAATTGTTTATGCCGTTTAGCGGTCTTTTAACGTATAGCGGAATTGTTTATGTCGTTTAGCGGGCTTTTAACGTATAGTGGAATTGTTTATGTCGTTTAGCGGGCTTTTAACGTATAGCGGAATTGTTTATGCCGTTTAGCGGTCTTTTAACGTATAGCGGAATTGTTTATGGCGTTTAGCGGTCTTTTAATGTATAGCGGAATTGTTTATGCCGTTTAGCGGGCTTTTAACGTATAACGGAATTGTTTATGCCGTTTAGCGGCTTTTAACGTATAGCGGAATTGTTTATGTCGTTTAGCGGTCTTTTAATGTATAGCGGAATTGTTTATGCCGTTTAGCGGTCTTTTAACGTATAGCGGAATTGTTTATGTCGTTTAGCGTCTTTTAATGTATAGCGGAATTGTTTATGCCGTTTAGCGGGCTTTTAACGTATAGCGGAATTGTTTATGCCGTTTAGCGGTCTTTTAATGTATAGCGGAATTGTTTATGTCGTTTAGCGGTCTTTTAATGTATAGCGGAATTGTTTATGCCGTTTAGCGGTCTTTTAATGTATAGCGGAATTGCTTATGCCGTTTAGCGGTCTTTTAACGTATAGCGGAATTGTTTATGCCGTTTAGCGGTCTTTTAACGTATAGCGGAATTGTTTATGCCACTTAGCTGTCTATTAACGTATAACGGAAGTTTTTATGACGTTTAGCGGAGTTTGACGTTTAACGGTGCTACAATCGGGCGTGACTTCATAATTCCACAGAGTGTTAAACAGTGAATTGTTTGTAACGTGATAGGAATTATCGGTCTTCAGATTAAATGTACTATGCGTTGTATATAATATAAGCTTACTGAACAGCAATACACATATTTATATATGGCCGTTGGAACACGAAAACTGGACATTCGGACATAATTAACACACTTGAAGTAGATATATTAAGTCTATACCACGATGTTTCAAAACGAAATTCTGAAAATTTCGACACAATATGTTACTAATTGAGAAATGTGTGACTTATTTAGTGACACACATACATTGACATTGTGTATACTATATATGCTGTATCAATTTCTGTCTGTCTGTCTGTCTGTCTGTCTGTCTGTCTGTCTGTCTGTCTGTCTGTCTGTCTGTCTGTCTGTCTGTCTGTCTGTCTGTCTGTCTGTCTGTCTGTCTGTCTGTCTGTCTGTTCTGTCTGTCTGTCTGTCTGTCTGTCTGTCTGTCTGTCTGTCTGTCTGTCTGTCTGTCTGTCTGTCTGTCTGTCTGTCTGTCTGTCTGTCTGTCTGTCTGTCTGTCTGTCTGTCTGTCTGTCCGTCTGTCTGTCACGACAGTATTTCTTAACATCAATTTAAAAGATGTACATAATATATAAATCAAAAAATTCACATCATCATTCACATTTATAGTCCACAACTTTAGTTGAGTCATGATTTGACCAAATATTATGCCATTATCTTGTGATGGACTTGGAAACATTAATCGTATGGCAACAGTTTCGAAATTGTTACTTTATTTGATATTGAAATTAAAAAGGTCATAGCTTTAACTAATACTCCCCTTGAAAGTATAGAGTAATGTATAGAGATGAGGGAAATGCGTACTGTTAGTGTAATTTAAACATTTCAAGTTCTTCCCATTTTTCTGAAAAATGGCCGAGTGCTCATTTACACATGTACATAACCTAGTTTTTATGATCATTTATCTAATATCCACAGAATGTTTATGCTTTTCTATAAACATCAATATGATATTGACTTCAAATAATCAAATAAGGATACCTAACTGTATTATTACCACAGTTGAGGCCCTTATGCTATGACATATGTGTAATGTCAAAATGTAGTGTTTTTGTTCAGTTTTTGGTCAATTACACAAAATATTGAAAAGTATAAAGGGATAAAAAATCTCCATGTATACAAAATAAAATATTATACCTGCGCACCTGCGATCCCTGGATTACCAGTCCAATAGTTAACCACAGGACTACAGTCCGTCTGTCACCCTAAATCATAGGGTGGTCATTACAGACAGAGACCCATTCCAAAATCTCCTCTGGTTCTTTTAAGTGCACGGTGTAAAACACCGACACGAGACCTCGGTTTAGCGTCCCATCTGAAAGACTGTTAATTTTATTAGGGTCAGACGGGCGATCGAACCTGCGATCCCTGGATTACCAGTCCAGTGTGTTACCACTGGACCACAGATCCGTCTGTGCATAGGGGGTGGGGGTCATTGTTATTATTTGTTGTATGCTTGTCTGTGTAAATAGTATGCATATACATTATGTGAACCTCCTAGTTATACGGCACCCACCACTCCATTATCATCTTTAGATATTGATAGAGACAAATTATCTGTGTACTTTTATTTTCAGATTCAATATATTTATGTTATTCTGTACATCATTGATTCAACATAAATGTTGCTAGCCCTTAAACAGTGTTAATTAACATTTAATTATAATAAATTTAATATTTTCCCACTATATACTGCCATTCGCAAGGGGAGTAATTGTTCCTCAAGGGAGTCAATATTCTATGACCGACTAATAACCCGAGTCATTATTTTGAGGGGGAGGGGGGTAAATATTCTACATGACACCGGGTTCAATACTCGGTCAGGCCACACATGTAGAGCAAGGCGTCTCACACACATCGCTTAGTACTAGTTAACCGCTTAGGTCAGCTAAGCCTGCCCAGTCAGGTCGGCTAAGCCTGTCCAGGAAAACAAGTGTAGTTCCTCACAACGGGTTTGTCTTTCGGTATTTCTACAGGTTGGAGAACAGTCTATTTCTACAAAAAATAAATGTAAGTGGCATACTTTCCGTCCGCGTTCGATATTTCGGATAAATGTGAAAAATATATCATTTTTAACGTTTCTATTCATTAGATTATAGCTCGCTCGATCGAGCTATTATAGCTTGATCGAGCTATTATAGCTCGTTCTGGACTGTTCTCCAACCTGTTCTAGGGACCGTGTCATTTGATCATCTTTGTTAACTAAATTAAAATAGTGTGCATTATTCAGTTATTTGTACAAAACAAAACTGAAAATGACATAATGTGTGTTAATTGTCACATTTATTTGGGATAAAACTTTACCTGTACAAAGCTCATCTAAGTTTGGGTTAAATTGGGTTGGAAAATGAGCCAGTGTGTGGTTTCGGAGTTTCGAAACATTTACAGTCAAATAACAACTGATAACACAGTGACAACCGTTACAAACAAGTCACTAACATCATTACTGAATGATGGAATGTAATAACTGTTTCAAGTAATAAAAAAAAATACAACCAAACAGTAGATTTCTAATATAATTATTTACCTCATTGAGCTCGATGTCAATAAAGTAGGCTGTTCCATCAATTGACTGCGTGTATTCGTATCCGGTAAGCAAGGATAAAGCATAAACCGGAGTAATCTATATAGAAATTGGAAAATCCCCTCCACACACACACTTTATAAATAGCTATAGGTTCATAAATGCCACATAATACTGATAATTAGCACAACTATTGAAAATAAAGCGAATGTCTCTCATTCCTCACGGCCGCTAATATGTATCATTATGGACCATTATGCGCATGCGCATCTTTCAGTTCTTACGGGGATATCAATTCTGTTAGGACACTGACCATATAATATATTAAAGTTCCGGTCATCCTTGTAGCGTATTTAATGGTTTATTTACTCGCAACTCATACCGCTGCGGCACGTAGACGCTCATGTTCATAACAATAGTTGGAAACTCTCAAAAGCCCTCTAAGAAAAAAAAGGTTAGGCATTTTTATTAGAATATGGCATACACTTGTTGTAGCATAATTAGGGTGTGCTGACACCAACTCTGCCGTATTCCAAGCTGTATTTTTCAGTTTTCCCTGTCAAAAATTAAAAACAAAATTGCTACTAATTAATTCCGAACGTACTTGATAATTGCATAAGCACACATAGGTAGGATGGGTTGTCTGCAATATATTATTGCATATTTCATAGAAAACAAACAAATATCACTTGAACCCAATATTCTATGTTGTTTATTTTGATTTAAGTTTATTTAACGTCGCTACCGGTTGCCCATTTGAGCGACGGACAATTTATCTAACAACACCTTACCTGGGCAGGCTCCAGCGGTTAACCAGCAGGATTTCTATAGAAGGATTATATTTGCCCATACGTATAAATAAGTGGTATGTATTAGTTTTAAGCGTCACTAACACATATACACCCATTCACGTTGCACATCAATATTTACCTTTTATGCAAAACCTGAAGCTACTAATCATTTGAGACATATGGGCGACATTGACTCTTTTAAATAATGGAACTCCTTGACATCCTGGCATCAACCTCCTGTGATGGCAGAAGTGAATAATCGTCCAGAAATGTGTTTTAAAAAAACAGGGATATATGCAGGTCAGTGCAAACTATGGACAGAACCACTAGATGAGTGGTACCATGATAGAACTGTAGCAACGCGATTTGTTCATTTCACATGTGACAATAATGACATAAATGACAGTAGCCTAGATGGAAGGAACAGTTTCCACGCAACACAAATAGCTTGTCGGCAGAGAGGATCTGTATGTGATATGACCTAGCCATGCTTCAACACTTGCAGTTTTTTGATGTGATAAATGAACTAATTTCAGCTGAAATACCCGGAGGAACCTCTGAATCACTGACAGGAAATATAGAGTTAAAACTGTATACTGAGGATTCTGCTGCACACACATCACACCGTACATTAGCAGTGTCTAATGAAATGGCAGTTATCATTAAACGACAAGAACCAAACGGACACAGCTCGATCAGGATGGGTATATTTTAATCAGAACATCAGCACTGTTGACCCGGAAATGACAACAACTGGCTGCATGCCCATATGGCCAACTGTATTGGTCTTTGTTGTGTTAACTGTCGAATGATGCTCTTTACTGTAAGCTCCTGGAGCTCAATTGGTTGAAGAAAGAGTACCAGGGAGTCCTCATCGTCCGTTTGGATGGTTTGTACATCACAATGAATTTTCTAAAGGTCATTGGAAACAAGGATCCGGTTTACCTGAAACAATGATGGAGAGCAAGTTGCTTCGGTCCCGTGTAGCTGAGCAAGCACTAGATGGGAAATGATATTCAAGACGAATGAGGATGCAAATAATCACACTGAAAGTCATGTGGCGATTCCTCAGTTTTTCACCACCCTTGGGGAAGGGTAGCATCTGTCACAAAGCAAGATCTCGATGGGAAATGTGCCTGTATTGACCATTGATGACCTGTGGAGCTACATGAACATGATGGAAATACTTCTTCATTTCACACGTGTCCCAATGGATGGTATTTGGGATCTCTATCTCAGTGATTTCCGGGAAATTCTTCCACTCTTCAGGAGATATGGCCCACCGATTATGTACACTGGGGGAACAATGTACCTGGCTGATATGCATCACCTCCCACAATAAGTGCAGGAAGAGTTCATGTAGGGAAATGTCGTTGTAAAGCGAGCTTGCAAGAAATTCAACAAAGTTGACCCGGACCAAAGCTAAGAATGGCTTAACGGCACTGAAAAACGTGGAGATGGAACCACCAGAATAACCAAAACAACAAATGCTCTAAATAGATGGGCACTATCTTACAATACAAGATCAGATATGGAAATTCAGACAAGGGAATTGTACAACATGGGATTAGATGCCCTTGTCCAAAACAAACAAATGCCGACAAAAGCAAGATAACTTGATTGAGGTTAACATGTATGAGGCAATAGTCTCATTCAATCTGTTCTCCAGTAGTCAACAAAAAGTGTGGCAAAACATTGCAACAAAAGATGTGGCTACTACTAGTATCCAAGACGACATTTTCTCTGCTGCAGAAAATGGCAAGGAACAGTTGGAACGGTTCGTTACAGAACGACCTCGGGAAAAGACAGTCACATTCAAAAAGTTATGTCAAAGAACAACTTGTTTGAATCCAGCAATCAGACATCCGGTGCACATATGTCAATTCTAAAAGCAGACCGCTCAATCTTACAGCGACTAATTACCTCTTCTGAAGCTTGTCGTCAAGTTGACTGGAGAACAATCCTGTTCCATGAGTTACTACCAGTGTCCATTGCAATTTCCGATATGACTGGCAAGCTGCATTCAGGTGTCAAAGCAATAGTTGCACAAGTCCTAACATAAACTGTGGAATGCCCACAAGCAGCACCAATCACAGAATTAGAGGAGGCAGTAATTGATGGCCGACCATTGGTGATGTCTATTTGCAAGCCACATGATGCAAAAACAGTTGGTGATCTAGGAAATGTGTTTGTGGGGAGTGAGCTACAATGTGGAAATGTTTACATTAGAATAGAGATATCATTTGGCAGGTACTATGAAGCGTCAATAAAGTCAGAAGAACTTTCAAAGAAAGTGACGAACCAAAGGTACACACACCATAAGACGTCTGATCGAGAGTCGAGGGTGTCAATACCAGCCAAATGGCATAACTTTTATTCTCTGTCTGCTTCTTGGCTGAAGAGCTATTAGCGTAAGATCAAGGGAAAGTAATTGTCATCAGTGGAGCATTCTCATGTAGTCCACTGCGTTAGCAGCCACGCAAGGAGCAATGTAGTTCAGGCAAGGTAGAGAGACGTGCTTCTACTACTGTTGGCCATTTTCACCTCGCGGAAGGCGATTGAGCAACATCATGAGCTACTGAAAGCTTGGGAGTTGGAGTACTCAGTAAGGAAGCGATCAGTGAGGCAGATAAGTCTGATTGGCGCATGTACAAGGTTGACAGCACTGACCACTGCAAGACAAATCCTATTCATGAAGGCACGCAAACCAGAACTCTTCCCACCAACATCAGATATGTCCTATGCTTCCACATTAAGAGTGCTCACTGCAAAGCGTCTGTTTTGCAGCAAGCGTTCAGAAATTACACAGCGCTGCCAGAACAAGACACACATGGCTTGAAATATAAAGGACCTCAGTTGGTGCCAATGCTAATGTCAGTCACTGCAATTAGGCTTGTGTTGAACTCATATCATCTGGTTGCAAGCAAGCCAAACTGCCTTGGACAGTAAATTGTGTTTGTTGAAAAGATGAGGATACCTGTCTGAATGATGGCTAGAATGTGGCTGCCAAACATACGGATATATCATGTCATGCTGTAATTATTCCATATATGGCCAGTTCAGGAGCCATATCTTTTGTAATAATAGGCTTTGATGAACTATGTACTGTTGAAAGTAGGCGATCTGAAAATTGTGCAAATACTGTGCTTGAGTACTGTAAAGATACATTGGAAATCAATGATGCAGAAACTAGCATTAAAATCGAACGGGCCCATAGACTAGGCAATACATATGATAATACAAAAAAGAGACCCATTGTTGTAAAGTTCAACCATTTCCCAGATACACTCATTATCAAACAAAAGACTTCGGATTATGCGAAATCTTTACAACATGGCGTCTCTGCGAATCTACAGACAACTGGAAATAACCAACAAATCCAGCTCAAAATACGAGTGAGTGAACAGTTTCCAAAAATTATACAGGAGAGGCGCCGTGTTTTGATACCGGCAATGATTAAAGCCAAAAATGACGGAAAGCCAGCATACATATCGTATGATAAACTGTTCATAAACAATAAAATGTACACGGTGGAGAATGTAGCCACTTCTGGTTACAGCTAGGCAGTTTCTGAGAAACAGTTATCGTTTCTATTATGGAACGTACAGGGTGTAAATTAGAAACTGAATGATGGTGACTTTATTAACTTTGTAAATGATTTTGATATTTTGTTATTAAAATTTTGTAGAATTGTGGACCTTTGAAGGTTTTGATAATTTTAACTGCCCTCGTCCAAAGTCAAATAAAAGTTCTAATACGGGATAGCAGGGGGTTATTGTGTATTATAAAGAATGCTATAAACATTATTTAGAGCTTATTAGTTTAGATGTGAGAGGTATAATTTGGTTTAGACTTGATAAGCATTTTACTCGTGCCAAATCGTAACCAAGTTCAATAGATCAACACTTTTGGGTTAAACCTATTACATATTTGTAAAGAAAATGACATGTGAAAATGGTCGCCACGATGACGGAATGTGTACTTTTTACTCTATTTTGAAAAATAAACCAGTTTGTAGTTTAGTTGACTATATTATTACGGGATATGATCAAGATAAAACAGATGTTTGTGTTCTTGATATAACAGAGTTCTCGGATCATTGTCCTATTGTATTTGCATTGAACTATTGTATAGATGTACCACAAAATGATTCTGTAAAATATGATAAGATTTTCTGGGATATATCCAAAAAAGATTCTTTTCTAGAAGAAGTAAATAGCAACTGTTTATTATTTGACAGTATTAATAGCAAATTGTTATCAGGAGAATATGATATAGATCAGTGTATGAACGAGTTTTCAAATTTAGCTCATGGCATCTCTTTTAAATGTTTTGCAAGGACAGTAAATAGTCGTCCGAAATTTAAAAAGAAGAAATCTCCTTGGTTTGATGAAACTTGTAGAACAGCAAAGCATAACCTTTTTGCAGCCAAACGGCGATTTATGTTTGATAGGTCTGATGAAAATAAACTACATGTTTTAAACACGAAGCGGGTTTTCAATGGAATAAAACATAAAGCCAAGTCAAGCTTCTATTATAAAGAGAAAAATTAAATTGCCAGATATGAGCAAGAAGTCACCGCGTAAATTTTGGAAATATATTAAGAAATTTAAATCTAATACTACCACTGCTAATAACGTGAATTTGGAAGAATTTGTAACTCATTTTTCGAATATTTCTAATGAATCTCAAGGTCGATTTGATATAAATGATCACAATGTGTTACGTGACGAAACTGTAAATATTGATCAATTAGATAGAATAACTGTAGAAGAAATAGAAAACATCTATGTCTACGTTAAACCGTTATAAGAGTAGTGATTATGAAAATAATGTGTCTGATTTTTTCATTGATACAAAATCTTTTATTTCACCTTATGTATGTAGTTTTGTTTAATCATAAAGTTGATAACTGTGCTTACCCATAGTCATGGATAAAGGGAGTTAGTGTACCCATGTTTAATCATATAGTTGATAACTGTGCTTACCCATAGTCATGGATAAAGGGAGGTATTGTACCCATGTTTAATCATATAGTTGATAACTGTGCTTACCCATAGTCATGGATAAAGGGAGTTATTGTACCCATGTATTATCATATAGTTGATAACTGTGCTTACCCATAGTCATGGATAAAGGGAGGTATTGTACCCATGTTAATCATATAGTTGATAACTGTGCTTACCCATATTCATGGATAAAGGGAGTATTGTACCCATGTTTAATCATATATTTGATAACTGTGCTTACCCATATTCATGGATAAAGGGAGTTATTGTACCCATGTTTAATCATAAAGTTGATAACCGTGCTTACCCATATTCATGGATAAAGGGAGTTATTGTACCCATGTTTAATCATATAGTTGATAACTGTGCTTACCCATATTCATGGATAAAGGGAGTTATTGTACCCATGTTTTATCATATAGTTGATAACTGTGCTTACCCATATTCATGGATAAAGGGAGGTATTGTACCCATGTTTAATCATAAAGTTGATAACCGTGCTTACCCATATTCATGGATAAAGGGAGTTATTGTACCCATGTTTTATCATATAGTTGATAACTGTGCTTACCCATATTCATGGATAAAGGGAGGTATTGTACCCATGTTTTATCATATAGTTGATAACTGTGCTTACCCATATTCATGGATAAAGGGAGTTATTGTACCCATGTTTTATCATATAGTTGATAACTGTGCTTACCCATATTCATGGATAAAGGGAGGTATTGTACCCATGTTTAATCATATAGTTGATAACTGTGCTTACCCATATTCATGGATAAAGGGAGGTATTGTACCCATGTTTAATCATAAAGTTGATAACTGTGCTTACCCATATTCATGGATAAAGGGAGTTATTGTACCCATGTTTAATCATAAAGTTGATAACTGTGCTTACCCATAGTCATGGATAAAGGGAGTTAGTGTACCCATGTTTAATCATATAGTTGATAACTGTGCTTACCCATAGTCATGGATAAAGGGAGGTATTGTACCCATGTTTAATCATATAGTTGATAACTGTGCTTACCCATAGTCATGGATAAAGGGAGTTATTGTACCCATGTTTAATCATATAGTTGATAACTGTGCTTACCCATATTCATGGATAAAGGGAGTTATTGTACCCATGTTTAATCATATATTTGATAACTGTGCTTACCCATATTCATGGATAAAGGGAGTTATTGTACCCATGTTTAATCATATAGTTGGTAACTGTGCTTACCCATATACATGGATAAAGGGAGTTATTGTACCCATGTTTAATCATATAGTTGATAACTGTGCTTACCCATATGCATGGATAAAGGGAGTTATTGTACCCATGTTTAATCATATAGTTGATAACTGTGCTTACCCATATTCATGGATAAAGGGAGTTATTGTACCCATGTTTAATCATATAGTTGATAACTGTGCTTACCCATATTCATGGATAAAGGGAGTTATTGTACCATGTTTAATCATATAGTTGATAACTGTGCTTACCCATATTCATGGATAAAGGAGTTATTGTACCCATGTTTAATCATATAGTTGATAACTGTGCTTACCCATATTCATGGATAAAGGGAGTTATTGTACCCATGTTTAATCATATAGTTGATAACTGTGCTTACCCATATTCATGGATAAAGGGAGTTATTGTACCCATGTTTAATCATATAGTTGATAACTGTGCTTACCCATATGCATGGATAAAGGGAGTTATTGTACCCATGTTTAATCATATAGTTGATAACTGTGCTTACCCATATGCATGGATAAAGGGAGTTATTTTACCCATGTTTAATCATATAGCTGATAACTGTGCTTACCCATATGCATGGATAAAGGGAGTTATTGTACCCATGTTTAATCATATAGCTGATAACTGTTCTTACCCATATGCATGGATAAAGGGAGTTATTGTACCCATGTTTAATCATATAGTTGATAACTGTGCTTACCCATATTCATGGATAAAGGTAGTTATTGTACCCATGTTTTATCATATATTTGATAACTGTGCTTACCCATATTCATGGATAAAGGGAGTTATTGTACCCATGTTTAATCATATAGTTGATAACTGTGCTTACCCATATTCATGGATAAAGGGAGGTATTGTACCCATGTTTAATCATATATTTGATAACTGTGCTTACCCATATTCATGGATAAAGGGAGGTATTGTACCCATGTTTAATCATATATTTGATAAATGTGCTTACCCATATTCATGGATAAAGGGAGGTATTGTACCCATGTTTAATCATATAGTTGATAACTGTGCTTACCCATATTCATGGATAAAGGGAGTTATTGTACCCATTTTTAAGAAGGGTGATACGAGTAATCCCTCTAATTATAGAGAAATCACATTAGTAAATGTTATTGGTAAAATCTTCTCACTGTTATTGAGAAATCGCATAAATAAATGGCGTGAATCAGAAAATGTCTTTAATGATACACAATGTGGGTTTCGTGACAGACGTTCTACAGCTGATGCTATTTTTCTGTTACATACTAGTATTCAAAAAGTATTATCAAAACGTTCTAGGCTGTGGTGCATTTTCATCGATTATCAGAGAGCCTTTGATACCGTTAATCGTGATGCATTGGGTAAAATTACTCGAAACAGGCATCAGCTGTAAAATGGTCAATATGATTAAATGTATTTATAATGTTGTTCAATCTTGTGTTAAATTGTCAAGTACTGTGGAGTTGTCCAATTTCTTTGATGTAACAATCGGTCTAAAACAGGGAGAACCTTTATCCCCCCTCTTATTTATACTATTTATAAATGATGTTATTGGAGATTTGGATATTAATTCGTTAACAGACAGAGATATTCAGTGTATATGATATTATTTGCCGATGATATGGTCTTGTTCACCACTGATCCGAAAAGCCTGCAGGCACACATTAATAGTATATATCAGTATTCAGAAACATGGGGCTTGAAAATAACGTTAGTAAAACTAAAATATGTGTGTTTGAAAAGCGTAAGCAAAACGTGTACCCTGACTTTAACATAAATGGAGAAAGCATTGAAAGAGTAGAACATTTCACGTACCTAGGTGTAAAATTTACATTCACCGGTAATATGTCAGGAGCTGTAAAATCCCTACATGATCAAGCACTTAGAGTTTATCATAATCTTTTATCATTGTTTAATAAAGTAAATTTTGATATTAAAACTAAACTATCAGTGTTTGACAAAATGGTGGTACTTGGAGAGCTGGGAAGATTCCCATTATCAATCATCTGTAGAGAAAGATCAATAAAATATTGGTTAAATATTATGACAAAAAATGATTCACCTATGTTTAAAATGTATAATAATTTCTTTCAAAATGTAAATACGAATTGTTGGGCGACTAGAATTAATTCAGTAATCGATCATCTTTGTTTTGCTAATGTAAGACGTAATTATGACGTAGATGTAAATTATTACTCAATAATACAGCGTAATATCCGAGATAAGTATATTCAAGAATGGAGAGAAGCTATTAACACTATGTCAAACTTGGATCACTATTGTAAATATAAAACAGATTTGTATTTGAAGATTATCTTTGTAATATTACCAATGATGACTTAAGAAAACATTTTTCTAGAATAAGATTGTCTTCTCACAACTTAGAGATTGAATTTGGTCGGTACTGCGGTATTGAAAGAGAAAACAGAGTGTGTAAGTTATGTAGTCAACATGCAGTTGAATCAGAATATCATTTTATGCTATGTTGTGAAACATATAGAACAGTAAGAAAAACATGTTAACAATATTTCATGGCCTTGTGTACAGAAATATTTCACGCTTATGTCGACAAAAAATAAACATGTGCAAGTAAAATTATCTAAATATATTAAAGAATGTATGTTAATAAGGAAACATGCCCTGGACATTTTAATTGTTTCTTAAATGTATGTTGTATGAAAATGTATATATTTAATATTTATTACCATATGTATTTATTTGTCTTTGCCATAGTTTGTTTGTGATTGAAAATATACAAAAATAAATAGTTGATGGATGGTGGCCATTTTGATTTTAATTTTTGAAAGGGAAAACTGAAATATCTAGCTTGGAATACAGCATATTTGGAACCAGTATACCAAAATTATGCTAAAACAAGTGTATACCATATTCTACTAATAAATGGCTAGTGGTGTTGCCTTTTGAGATTTTCCGAATATCGACAGTTCTATGTCATCTCTCCAACTCTCTGAGTATCTACTCGGACTATATTATTTATATTAAGAAATGCTTCCACCCGGTGCTATATGAACACACTAATATAAGCAAAACCTCGCACATGTAGTTTCCAAGGGTATACTGTATACTGTTCCATTGAAATCCCACACGGACAATTGTGGACCTTTGGTTTTGAGTAATTTCCAAATTATCGCAGATACATGACAATCAAAATGTGAGGTGTTAAAGGAACTATGACAAGTGAAATTTTATATTTCCTATATTCACAATTACTAATTGCAATACTTCACGTATGTGGTTAACTGGTACGTAACATCTGTGTTAGTATATAGTATTCAGATGTAAATGCCTTGCATATCAGCAGCAACATAGATAAAGGTTATCCGCATGACATATTTTGTGTCTAATTTTTGACGTCATATCGGTGAATGGTCCATTATCATCTTTGCTATTTAGCTTTTTATATTTTGTAAGATGTAAGATGGCCCCGCTGGAGCCGTTACGGGTGTGTCCTTAGGCAAGGAATTTAAAGTCCACGTTGCCTCTTCTCTCTCCCTCGTGGCGATGTATTCCATAATGACTGAGGTCTCGAGAGTGATTAATATACGTTGCAAGAACTTGTTTCGCAATCGAGCTGAAATAAATTTGTATAAACCAAGATGTCCGACTGACATTCCCATTCAAGTTATAAACACAACACAGCACTTTATATATACACACATTTTAAAAATCCACCTACTATGCAGGCTGTAACACAAGTAGTCAGGATAGTAGGGTATTTGTTAAGTTTGCATATAAAGTGATGTGCTGTTTTGTTGGGATATCGATAGTAAACAAAGCTTGATTTGATGTATGTCGAACATGTTTCAACATTTAATCATTCCAATAAGTTAAATAGTAAATCTGCTAATGGACCATTCACCAATAGTCTGTGATATCGGTATGCAAGGTTTCTTTAGAGTGTAGAGAGATTTTACCGCCGTTACATTGCGTTTAACATCATAAGTATGTAAGTAAATTCTTTATTTAGAGAGGGTAACACATTTAACAAGTCTAATCGTCAATGGTGTCCTCTTAAATCCAAAACATATTTATACACACATGACATAAAAAAACAACTGAAATAAAAAACGTGTGGTATTAGAACTAATAAAAGTAAGAACGCAATGTACATAAATTATTTAATATTAGACATCCAACCATTTTAAACAATTCGATTTCAGCAGAGAAATTGGTCCCGAGTATAAAAGTCTACCCTCAAACATCTCACAATTTGTGTTGGGTATATACCAATTTATGTTTGTATTTGAACGAAGTGTTAAGAATGTATTATTAGTTTTTGATATTTGTTGGAACATGTCCTGGAGGTAATTGGGATATAATTGTAAACATTCTTAGATGAAACAACAATAGTTGTCTGAATCACCCTTTGCAAACGTCATGACGTCGTATGGTACACCTGTTATGTATTATATATGCATACCTGTGTATACATACCCGTGGAGGTCGTTCGCTTCTGATGCGAAAGGTCCAGTGTTCGCGCCCAGCTGGAACAGTTACGATTGTGCCATTAGGCTAGGCACTTAAATTCCACATGCCTCTTCTCTCATCGTAGTGGCGATGGGTTCCATCATGAATGAGGTCTCGATATTAATATAAGTTGTAAGAACCTGTTTCATAAGACCTAAAATAAATTTGTATACACTGAATATGCATCGTGCCTACAGGTATGTGTGGACAATGAGTTGTGTGCGTTAGGCGATTCTCAAGAGGCAATGTACATTCGTTGGATATAACACACTACACTAAGTAGTCAGCGTTTCAAAATGCATGACAAAATATGTTTGATAAATAGATTTGGCACGCATAAATTACTAAACGTTGACGCATTGCTTGTGCAACTATTTGGAACCTTATCCATGTTTGGATTAGGTTTCTTTAGAATAAAGTGTCTCTGCCACTGATAATCTCTGGTTTTATGGCTCGACTTGATTAGTGTTGATAAATTGACCGCTAAAGATGTTACATTCAAATATTGAAATAACCCCTTCGTAACCCCACTAAGCTTATCATTGACAGATGGCCTGTACATAAGCATTAATCAAATTAAAATACCCAGTATAAAACGTTTATGAGTAATAATTCCAATGACAAGAATTATGTCGATTGCAAAATACCGCGTACTCTACAGTATCACGAAATACCGCTTAATCTACAGTATCACAGTAAGAACTAGTCCAAATATGTTGAGGCATTTTTCAAAGTCTAAGCGCTAAACCTCAATTACGTGTAGCATATTTTATATTCTAAAAAGTCGTTTTTATAAAATAAAATTGTTAACAAGATGAACACACATACCGTTGTTTGAATTCTGCAGTCTATAGCGTCTCTTGACACAATATTATACAATAAATCAACGTTTAAATTTCATGGGAGCGTTTCATCATGTCATTTCGTCCATTTTGAATATTTGGTTATTACGAAAAGCCAAAATCATTAGACGAAATTGTATTGAAGATTTATTTCCCTAGTCATTACGGTGAACCTAATAAGAACTTCAAACTCGAGTTATTCTGCGATACACCTAATCTAATACTTTTAGACGAGAATCAAAGGAGTATTTTCTTCAAACGCCGTGATACTCCGCTGCATTTGGCTTTCGAAATGTCCTCCCGCGTAAGGGATAATGACGTTATTTTGTATGGAAAATATCAATCTAGTGCATAAATGAACAAAAGTTGTAACTGATCAATATTTTTATTTATTTTGTCAAATAAAACTGTACAGAATAGTAACTGAAACGTTACTTAACAGAAAAACAAGACGGACAAGAGAGTATCTGATTCTAAAAATAGCTCACTTCCGCGAATTCCCACGGTAGTATTTACAAACATCACGTGACTTTCATTCATAAAACTTTACACGAATTGTATAAATGGAATAGCCAAAACACGGTGCGCGCAGCATAGTTCAAGGTAGGTATATCGCAGAATAACCCGAGGTACATTTTACTCTACAAGTATGTATGTTATTAGCTGGGTCGTGTTAGAATAACAAATAATTCATTCGGATTTCTTTAATCGTATGCACACAGGTCAGACAATATATGCTAAACGGTGTTTATATCTATCTTTATGATTATTCTATTGTGTGAGTTTTACGTCGATTTATCGTCGCTACCGGTTGCTCATATGAGCGACGCCTCCTGGAGAGATTAGTCATTTTAGATTGTTGGAGGATAGTGCAATGATACAGACAGAGACCAATTCCAGAGTCACCCCTGGTTCTTTTACGTGCACGATGTACAGCACCGACACGAGACCTCGGTTTAAAGTCCCATCTGAAAGACTGTTAATTTTATTAGGGTCAGACGGGGGATCGAACCTGCGATCCCTGGATTACCAGTCCAGCGTGTTACCACTGGACAACAGATCCGTGTGTAGGTTATTCTTAACACCAATGTACACATGTATAACGTTCATGTCCTTCAAAATCCTGGTCATCGGATCAGGGCGGAAACTGCTATGTGGAAATGAGCTTTAAAGATAAGACCTCGAATTAACAGATCGAAAACACATTATGTAGAGGTCTTATATATATAATAGGACTAAGGTATAACGGGATGTATTTAATCTTGAGTCGGAAAACAAGAAGAAATAAAATAAACATGACGTTACACTTACTATACTGAATAGTGGACGGTATTAGACATTTATTTCCGCTGACGCGATGATAAATGGCGTCATATCAAAGGGAGATAACTTTAGTAACTTAATATAAATTATGTTAAATATTTTACACACACACTGATGTGATTTGTCAAAATCGGCGGGAAGTTTGCGGCGGAGGTTTTGGTGACCTCCAGTTAGTTGACGCTGGAGCATTCGACAATGTATCAGTACTCTATGCTGATGACATTTTGATAACCCTATCCCTGAAAAGGGCAATCATACGCATAGCTCCTGACAGCACTATTTCTCACTTCTGTGCTTATTCCCGATATAGAAGAATGTTCTGAAGCTATAAGGTTGTAAAACAACAAATATATTGCCTTTGTAATACATAGTAAAAAGTAAAAACATATTCATTTATAGTTCCACTCTTTCATTTCATTTGATACCACATCAACTGTGAAGAGGCATTCAAATCATCCTGAAACACACCAAGAATATTTCACATTTTAAGTTTCAAATAGCCAGTGCTCACCTGTGAATAACGTCACTGTGTTTACACACTGTATTCCTCCGCCAAATAATACTGTATATATACACATCAACTAGTCTGAAGTCTTCACAAGTCACATAATTTCTCAAAAAACACAAAAACTATAAAATGCCTGTCATGAAAATGCATTTTTACCAAAAAGAAAAATTTACTATATTAGTTATTGGGACTACATTTGAGTGGACCGCGGATGCACTTCTGCCTATATACGTAAATACAACCGTAACCTCTGTACGCACATTACACTGCTATCACTCCGATTATACTACTCTAGTCTACTTAATTATTGTTATGGGAAAGAATAAATAGAGACCGTGTTGCAATGATCAACTTATAAACATCAAAATAGTGTACGTATATTTGCTGACTTTGTGACAATGTTTCTGACTTGTTTCAATGTCTTCAAAATATATACGTCGGTCTTGGTATATTCTCAGCTGGAACTTGACTTGGTATTTGTACGGGGACCAAAAACCAGGGCTCAAACGTATAGCCTATAGAACTTTGCAAACTATTCCTACAGGAAACCCATGTGTAAGTTTACATACTTAGGTAGATAGTTGACATAGCTAACCATATATGTATCTAGTAACTTATGAATGGAAATGAAACACAACATGTTAGTGATTAGTGAATGGAAATAAAACACACAACGTCATGTTGCATGTGAAGCATCCCTATTCAGTGTAGAACACATTACCCCACCCCCTCATTGAAAGGGTATATTATCTTTTAACTGGGCTATATTTATACCAACATATATACCTCTTCCATTGTTACGATGTGGACTCGGCGAGTCTCTCTGGACGTAATCACAGCACAAAGTCTTAATAGTATTTAATTACATCTAAGAGCCGACATTATAACCAACACAGAGACGCTAGTCTCAATAGTAACCAACCAGGCTCTCTCCCTGCCAAAGCTGTCCGAGATGGTTTTATAGACAATTGTGAGGAGAGCTATAAGCTCTGCCCACAATTCTTTTAACTAATCAAATTCATTTAGCTTTTCAATTGTTGACAATTTGGCATGGAATATCAAATAGACTTGATCACACGATCATGCGTTTCCATGATCCTGTGACCATGTCCGTGTCTACTGCCAGAGAGAGTGCAACACGTCTGCAAACCATGCATTAATTCCGGCTTGCACCAGTCAATTAATTGTGTGTACGCTGCTTAGTAAGCACTCTATCACCACATGTCTGGCGAAATTCCATATGATGGTCGCGTGTTCCAAACAATGGAATTCCGCCATCCATTTTATCAAGTGCAGACATGTATATCAGATGTCCCCAGCAAAGGACACACACACACACTGAAAAGACTGTTGTCCTATAATATAATCATACATGTTTAAATAATTAAATTAAGAGAGTCATCAAAACATAAGGTAATTAATCACTACACATGTATATAGGCGTAAGGCAAAAGGTAACTATGTTACACTATTGGTTGTCTGCTTGTTCTATAAAAATAGCTTTTTAGATGTCCACTATTTGGTTCTATATGTATGTATCCATTTATGTCAAACTCATTGCTGGGATTTAGACAGCATTTTTTGATTGAATGCATCACCATAAGGGAGAGAGAAGAGGCAGTGTGGAATCTAAATGCCTTGCCGAACAGCTGGTCGCAAACACTGGGCCTCTCATAACTGAAGCGAAAGTGCTACTATTACACTATCACGACTTCCACGGATAGGCTTTGCGCACTATGTTACTTTCGACAGATGCTTAACCACTCTAAACAATATATATCTAAATGACATACAACTACAACTGTGCTTTTTTAAACCATATTTTATTGCTAATCAATAGTACATATGTCATACACATAAAGATACAATGCATATCATAATAATCCTATATTCCTCTAATGTCGAACCCCTCACAATACAAATGGTTTGGGCCACACGTTTTAACAACTGTGTTATTAAGGTTGAACATGATACCCACTGTTATGGTCTTTTAAGCCTGCATGGCGTATACCAGCACATGATTTATTGTAAGATATGCAACTTAGCAGAAGCAGTGTACTCATTTCACTGTAAAGGCTTTATGAAAAAGAGTTTTGTTTTCCAATTTGAACTTATAAGTTCATCATTGTACAACATATATATATACATAAAAGCATTTATGTCATGTCATGCTATATAACATCAGCAGCATTAAACAAATCACGCTTCAATATATGTAGTAATTTACCCATACCCCCTCAAAATCACATCCACACACATTCTTGCCACATTCTGCCCCAAGTGGTTTTTAATTCTGTGTCATATACAACCAGATGAAGAAGAGGTGGTGAAGGAAAATGGCCCTTTATCAGCTTGTTGCATCACATTACCTCATGGTCTTTCCAGTCACAAAATGCTGCTCACACAAACACACAGGTCTGTCAATTGCAATCCCCAGTGAGAGATTAATAAAGTTACCGCAAGTTATTCGCATTTGCTGCACATTTTCCATGCATCTACCAAGTTATGTGTGTACAAACAGCTGTGTCATTATTAAGTGCAAGAATGACATTGCATGACATTGTGAAACAAGCATACTGTAATATGTTATTAAATCGATTCGTATCATGTGCTATGCTACCATAAGATTACATTATTAAAGTGGCATCCCCGTTGCTTTCCCACCATTTGTAAAAGCGTTCAATGCATGACAACATTAGAACAATTAGAAGTTTCAGCCCTGAAAAGGATGGGAACAGACACCTTTCTTTCGGTGTAATAGTGAATATTTATTTAGTTTATATTAGCATATTATGTAAGCCAATGTCTGGTATATTAAGGGTTGTTTTAATATGTTGCAAATGAATCAGTTTGGAGCAAATTGTGTTGTAGTGATCGAATAAGCAACATTTTATTTTTGTTTCATCCAAGATGTGATTATTACTTTATTTTAGTTATTTCATTGCATTCATTCTATATATATATATATGTATACAGAACAAAACAAATGAACACACTTGTATAATTATGCATAGTAAATACAGTTATGTCATTATTGTGCACAAGACTTGTCAATAAATGTTGAAACAAATGGGTTGTGCCACACGTTTTAACAACATTAGTTACGGCCCTCCCCAAGATTATTTCTTTATGATAATTGCTAGTTAAGAAGACTGTGTTTCGATCTTTCTAAATTACAGACGGATCTGTAGTCCAGTGGTAACACGCTGTACTGATAATCCAGGGATCGCAGATTCGACCCCACGTCTGACCCTGCCGAATCAAAATGTCGTATAACCAGATTATACGTCTTTTTGACAGTAACATGTTTTTCAGTTATACGGATTTATTTTTAAATTTCGCGCCTTTTGCTCTTGGTTCCATTGCTATTGGAGGACTATAACCTTTTGAACTGGGCATGTGACATTTTGCACTTGACTGATTGGTCCGATTGTGTAACGGCAAAAGGTCGTATAAATTATACCTATTAGTATTGGCCAGTAAAACGCGGTAAAGTTAAAATCAAAAAGTCGTATAATTTCTAGTTTTGCCGGGAAAACTCAAATCCGAATACTGCGACTAAACATGATGTGATCAAGCAATGGTAAGTTTTAATATACTTGTAATTTATGTATTTATTAACCATATTTCCTATGCAAGTCCCTTTAAATTATGTTAATAGTATCCTTAAATACAAAATCATAAGTGGAATTTTTAAAAATAAATATTAGACTCATAAAAACAGTCATGTTTTCGTTGTAATGCGGGTGAGTTATGCTTATGCACTGATCGAGAGGTGTAATTAACAGATTGTTCATGGAAGATGCATCAAAATAAGATATGGATTCGCAGCATGTTGAAGTTAAAATTGATATGAGGTTTTATAATACAACACATCAGCGGGAACAGGCGGGGTCGCTCATGTTGCCCGTTCTGCCCTCGAATGTGATGCTATTCTAAATGAGTAAAGTCACTTCTTTTCATATTGCCTCTTTCTTTCGGTTTCAGGATACCGACGCTGATCTGGAATGGACATGTTTTATTTGTGACAAAAAGGCTGAGAACTCTACACGTTGTTAGAACAACTAGTTTCGACGGACAACGTCCTTTTATACGACGCAGGTGGTAAGGTCTCGTTATTCTGCAAAGGATGTCAAAGAGCGTATCATCGCCAATGTGTGGACAACATTCACAAACATGCCATATAGTCCGATTTTGAAGACTTCTATTTGTGTGAAATTTGTGGGTGGTATATGGCAGGTGGCATCTACCGGTGCAACTAAACCCCAACAACACTATGTTTTCCAGAGGGAAAAGGATCCTGCAGATGTCACTGAATGCAAACTTGCGCGGCCAGACGAATACAAGATGTAGCGACAATAGGAGTAAAGACAATACTTATATACCTAAAGAAATTGAAAGTGATATCGAAGGTCTATCAGATAATTCAAACGTTGATCCGGATTGGGCTCCAAGTAAACGTAAACGGTATGCAAGTAGCAGCGACACTGATGACGATACCTTGTACGAACCACGACGTAGATATTTCGTCAAGAAAGGTCTAAGGAAAAGCTTATGTCAATCAAATAACATTAACAAAAAGCATTGTGTGGTCAACAATCTTGTGGGGAAGAAAACTGTAACTAACCAAAGTAACAAAGTTGACATTAACCGGAAGAGGACAGAAGAATATCAGGAGAATATCGATGTCGAAAGGAACAAGAAAAACAAAGTCGAACATCTTCAGAACAGAACTGTCTCTTCCCAAGCGCAGGTGCCAGAAACAAGTAACCAGATTGCCATGGTACAGGCAGGTTGCACAAAGCTTACGACTGAGAACCCCAACAACACTATTGTTCATGTACCACTACAAACTACACGAGATTATGACAATGAAGGTCTAGAAACCGTAGCAATATCCTGTGCTGATACAGATCCGGGTAGTGTAATGGTACATACAGTTGATGAACTTGATGTATACGAAAGCAGGACTGCCCAACGCGAACATGCAGTCGATGCACTTACCAACCAGAATCAAGTTCCTGTAATAAGAAATGTTAACGGTTCCGATGTAATAACTGATAATGGCGACCTAGACAACGTCGACCATTTACTAGACGCTCCCAATGTAGTACAATCAGACGATGGAAATATAGATATCATTGATCATGTGGAAGAAGTAGATCAGGTTATGGATGTTGGTCAGAATAAGAGACAGAAAGGCATAAACAAACGCACAACGAACAAAACCTATAGAATGGTAGGCAAACAGTATGTTAGTTTAATGAAAGATACTAATGGAAACAAGAAAGTTAAACCGGAACGTATACTCACTGAACGAGGTTGTTCAAAACGTTGTGAACGTCGCAATCAATGCGGTGAGTTCTCAGAAGAAGATAGGACGTTACCTTTTGATTCGTTCTGGCGAAATATGTCATGGGATGAGAGGAAAATGTACGTGTGCGAACATACTGACAAACAAGAGTGTCCAAAGAAATCTGACACTAGCAAAAGAAACTTAACATTTAGATACAGTCGTATGCATAACGGAGTGTCCATGAGAGTGTGCAAGAACATGTTTCTGTCTATACTAGGTATAGGGGAGAAGTCAGTATACCAATGGGTGAAAAAGGTAGATGGAAGAACGGGTATTCCAATTAGAAGCGAAAACGAGAAGAGAAAAAAGCATCCTTCTGCAAATGAACTCACAAGGTACTATCTCACTACTGCAGATCCGAAAGCAAAAAGGAATACATAGAACCTGTCTTTGGATCAATGGCCGAGCTTCACGGGGTATACAAAGAGTATTGTGCTGAACATGACAAACGTTCAGTCAGCAAGACAACGTTTTATGAAGTGTTCAATGATATGAACCTGTCCTTATTCAAGACCCGCACAGATCAATGTGACACTTGCGTAAGTTTCGAGGCTGGAAATATAACAGAAGATATATATAGTGCACATATAAAGCGTAAAAACAAAGCACGAGAATCAAAGGCTAAGGATAAACTACATGCAGAAGATAACCCAACAGTAAAAGTTATTACAGTTGATTATTAGGCAGTATTATTAGCGCCAATGCTAAAGGCCAGTGCGCTTTATTACAAGACCAAGCTTGCGTGTCATAACTACATGGTATATGACGTCGTGACTAAAGATGTAAGTTGTTACTTTTGGACTGAGAGTGACGGGGACCTATCAGCATATTCGTTTGCCAGTTGCTTGACTGACTATATTAATAACCTGCCTACATCTGTCGAAAAGGTTATTGTGTATAGTGATGGCTGTAACTATCAAAATAGGAACGTAGTGTTAGCCAACGCCTTACTAAAACTATCCAAAGATAGGAATATCCTAATGATGCAAAAGTTGTTAGAAAAGGGTCATACCCAAATGGAGGTGGACAGCGTACATGCCACAATAGAACGCAAAATTAAGGATCAGCCGATGTATAGTCCAGCGTGTTATGTCAGCAAGATAATCGCTGCTAGGCTGACAAAGTCATACGAGTCAAATACCTCAGCTATGACATTTTCAAAGACTTTTCTAAGTTGAACTACTACACCAGCATTAGACCAGGAACGAAGGCAGGCGATCCGACGGTATATGACATTCGTTGCGTTCATTATTTGAAAGGGGAAGGCATTCAAGTACAACTGAACTTCGATGAAGTTGAACAGGATTTACCTCGACGAGCCAAGCAAGATAGGCCGAAGCCTGAGGATACTGTTGGACGGCTGCACACAGGAAGACTACCAATTAAAGGTAGCAAGTACAAGCACCTCCAGGAGCTCAAAAGTGTCATTCCTAGAGACTACCATGGTTATTACGATAATCTAAAATATGCGTAATGGCCTCGTAGGCAAGTGTTGGACCGTAGTCACCACTAGTAGACCGTAGTTGACAGAGTTAACCGTGCAGTTAACCGTAGTACAACGCACATGTATATAGTTATACCTAACGTAGTTTGAACTTCATGAAACCCATGATTTGACCATGTTTAGCCTAAACATGTTCAAACTATCTCTACGGTGAGCTTGGAACAACCCAGGTCCCGATTGTAAAGGTAGTTTTCAAAGTATGTGGCCCTACTTGACCGTAGAGTACACCGTAGTTGGTCAATGGCTCAATTGTTGATAATGATAGGGACTTATTGGCAATCCATCACATTCAAATTTGTTTAATCGTTCTATTGTTAGAGAGCTGGATAATATTCAATTTTATAGAATGTTATAGTGTGTTCCACGGTTTCACGTTGCAAGTAGCGTTAACTCTGTGTAGTACTGTTCAATATTAATTTTGTTTTGCAGTTCTTTTCTTTCAATAAACGGTTAATATTAAACAAATTAATATGTTTGTGTTTTCAATACAAATGCAAAATGTCGTAAAATGTAAGATTGGAAACTGTTTTCACCAAATCAAAATGTCGTATAATGTTTATGTTGCCAATTTTCGCTGTAAACCTTTACTATTTTCCAAAGCAATATCTCCGTGTCAACGCATTAGCTGATATTGATGTGCCTGCTTAATTTGGTATTGATTGTTAATTTATTGACCAAACAAGTGTATTTTTTGTATTTTCTGAAAAATCTTTTTTTGAGACGGAACAAGTTATACGACATTTTGATTCAGCACCGTCGAAATGGGACTTTAAACAGAGGTGATGTACACCGCGCACGTAAAAGAACCAGAGGAGACTCTGGAAAGGGTCTCTGTCTGTATCATTGCACTATCCTCCAAAAATCTAAATGACTAATCTCTTCAGGAAGCGTTGCTCATATGGGCAACCGGTAGCGACGATAACTAAACGTAAACACGATCTTTCTAAACGCCGAAACTGAGTAAGTATAATGGTAAATATCCTAGACGATAGTATATTTGAATAAAATATGTTGGAAAGCTATAATGTAAACAACATATTTGAATTGACCTGGTGAATTGTTTTATGGCATTGTCACATGACTGTCGTATGAATTTCCTGCGCAGACAATGACATTTCTCATTTTACAAAACCAACACATATTTCTTTATATTTACCTATGATTAAGGGTTTTAGGGCCACACATAAATGGGATTAACGAAAATATCAACATTTACATATTTTCGAAATAAAATGTAAGTATTTACCTGTTTTTTTTTCATTTTTATGGTTGAAAATATCTTCCTGTGTATCACATTAACAAAACACCGTTTACTGACAATGGTGACGTCATTTGCTTTACAGCAGTACATCAAATTACGTGAATTATAAATAAAGATCCGAAAACAGGTGAGATACGAAACAGGCTGATTAACGATACATGTACATGTATGTGTGTAAGAATGTTATAATATACTTGTCATATCTGTGCTAGTGGTCACCTCTATTACACATACAACCAAGCAACCAAGCAACCAGGTTCCCAATATCTTTTTTATTATACATTTGACCGCTATTAAGCAGACACATACTAAGTAGCCTGGGTTCCAGTCTGTCGAATTTTCACTTTTTAACTTTTGGCAAAATGACATGATCAGAAACACAATACGGCCCAATTAATAGTATCGGTGTTAAAATAATTTTGTTTGACTGACCTGGCAAAATATATCGACGCCTGTTCCCAGGCTATGTGCTTAGCAGGTTTTACTGTAAGTCTTAATTTCCAGCAGTTTGGTTTCTAATAAGGAATACAATCAACAGTTTATTGTCCATTTGGGGCAAACAATACATTTGTATTGTTTATAGTGTGTGTGGGGGGGGGGACATGTATTGTATACTACCCCAATAAACGAAACACTGGTTGATTTTTATCTTCCTCTAATGTCAAACACCTTGCGGGGATGTAGGCATTTTCTGAACGTTTTAAGACTGTAAATAACCATAGATGGTACAAAAGTTGTCATAAACCTGTATTTATCTTGATTAGTTTAAGCAAAATTATTATTCAAGACTAAGACATAATACAGGAATAGTTGTAACAAAATAGTTAGGATAGGTTGCACAGGCACGGCGGTACGTCTTTGATCAGGCACGTGTGCTGAATGAAAGTGATATAACGAATGCAGACTGTAGTAACATTATGTCGTTTCGTTTCAATTAATGGACCGCGGACGTAACTAATGCACGTTACGGTATTATTGACAACGTTAAAGAAACGCATGTGATTTGTGACACCAAACAACAATATACCAATCGGCAACGTCTCAAGATTAACTGCATTTACCGGAATATAAACACAACAGACTGGAAGAAGCTAGACATGACCGCGTAATAACAATGTAAACACAACAGACTGGAAGGAGCTATACATGACCGCGTAATAACAATGTAAACACAACAGACTGGAAGGACCTAGACATGACAGCGTAATAACAATGTAAACACAACAGACTGGAAGGAGCTAGACATGACCGCGTAATAACAATGTAAACACAACAGACTGGAAGGAGCTAGACATGACCGCGTAATAACAATGTAAACACAACAGACTGGAAGGAGCTAGACATGACAATGTAAACACAACAGACTGGAAGGACCTAGACATGACCGCGTAAACAATGTAAACACAACAGACTGGAAGGAGCTAGACATGACAATGTAAAACAACAGACTGGAAGGAGCTAGACATGACCGCGTAATAACAATGTAAACACAACAGACTGGAAGGAGCTAGACATGACCGCGTAATAACAATGTAAACACAACAGACTGGAAGGAGATAGACATGACCGCGTAATAACAATATAAACACAACAGACTGGAAGGAGCTAGACATGACCGCGTAATAACAATATAAACACAACATACTGGAAGGAGCTAGACATGACAATGTAAACACAACAGACTGGAAGGAGCTAGACATGACCGCGTAATAACAATGTAAACACAACAGACTGGAAGGAGCTAGACATGACAATGTAAACACAACAGACTGGAAGGAGCTAGACATGACCGCGTAATGTAAATAGTATTTAATGAAGATGTTTTACTGCCCTAAAATATGTTACAACTTAATTCTATTTTTGCAGCCCTGTGTATAAATGTGATATTGGTACAAGTTCCCTATTGGCACCAGAAAACGAAAATCAAAACACATTTACGGCAGCAGATACGAGACTATTCTCCCTCAAGAAATGGCCAGTAAGTTACTTTACGCATTCTATAGATTTTAGAGTTATATTCATGAAAGTAATATTTGTGTTTGTGAATTCTCTTCTGAATGTATGAAAAATAATACTGGAAAACTGTAAAGCAAGATTATTGTTACAATGTCTAATGTTTTCCAAAATTTATCAGTGAAATAAAATGTGTTATTCCACTGGTTAAAAGCAATGGAATAACACATTTATTTCTAATTGCTTTGTAGGTGTCATATCTAGCCGCTGCATGTTGAAATGTTGTCAACGACTCAACATGAACATTTTCGGACTCAAAGCTGCCCGTGACATCAATAAATAGGTCTTATATGATACAACATTCTAGTCCCATTTAGTGTACGGTTACATCGTTTTCTATCATAAAAATACTTTTAAGCCTAAAATAAAAATAAAATGTGTTTGTTTAAGTGACTGATCTAATTATATTTCACCGAATAAACATTGAAAGCATTATTATCATGAGTGGCACTAGCCACTTATTATCATTCCTAATCAATGGTAGCTGTTGTAGAGCTTTCACTGTACATTGGAATACTATTGACTTGCATGTCATACTGACAAGTACATGTTATGTTATTCCCTTCCGCAATTCGCTAATTTATAATTTGGACATCTGCTTTACCCTTACAAAAGTCACATGGGCACTTAGTTGTGCTGCATTTCTTTGATTCCAGCTAACACACATGTATGAAAGTTGTTTTTCCATTTCTCATCTTTTTGTGTTCATGTTATTGACTGTATGACTTGAATTATCTTGTGCACTAATATCCGACCCAGCAAGCAACCATAACCTTGCATTATCCAGACTCAATCCGTACACAATAACATTGTATTATCCAGACTGGAGGATCCGTACACAATAACCGTGTATTATCCAGATTGGAGGGTCCATGCACAATAACCTTGTATTATCCAGACTGGAGGGTCCATACACAATAACCTTGTATTATCCAGACTGGAGGATCTGTACAAAATAAATTTGTATTATCCAGACTCAATCCGTACACAATAACCTTGTATTATCCAGACTGGAGGGTCTATGCACAATAACCTTGTATTATCCAGACTGGAGGATCTGTACACAATAAATTTGTATTATCCAGACTGCAGGATCCGTACACAATAACCTTGTATTATCCAGATTCAATCCGTACACAATAACCTTGTATTATCCAGATTGGAAGGTCCATACACAATAACCTTGTATTATCCAGACTGGAGAGTCCATACACAATAACCTTGTATTATCCAGACTGGAGGGTCCAAACACAATAACCTTGTATTATCCAGACTGGAGGATCTGTACACAATACATTTGTATTATCCAGACTGGAGGATCCGTACACAATAACGTTGTATTATCCAGACTCAATCCGTACACAATAACCGTGTATTATCCAGACTGGTGGATCCGTACACAATAACCTTGTATTATCCAGACTGGAGGATTTGTATACAATAAATTTGTATTATCCAGACTGGAGGATCCGTACACAATAACCTTGTATTATCCAGACTGGAGGATCCGTACACAATAACCGTGTATTATCCAGAATGGAGGATCCGTACACAATAACCTTGTATTATCCAGACTGGAGGATCCGTGCACAATAACCTTGTATTATCCAGACTGGAGGGTCCATACACAATAACCTTGTATTATCCAGACTGGAGGATCTGTACACACTAAATTTGTATTATCCATACTGGAGGATCCGTACACAATAACCTTGTATTATTCAGACGACTGGAGGATCCGTACACAATAACCGTGTATTATCCAGACTGGAGGGTCCATACACAATAACCTTGTATTATCCAGACTGGAGGGTCCATACACAATAACCTTGTATTATCCAGACTGGAGGACCTGTACACAATAAATTGGTATTATCCAGACTGGAGGATCCGTACACAATAACCTTGTATTATCCAGACTGGAGGATCCATACACAATAACCTTTATTATCCAGACTGGAGGGTCCATACACATTCAAGTGACCGTGGAAGATGTAGACAGAAATGCTACTTCTGGAAAGATCACCTACCAGCTGATTGATTCCATGGTTACCACGGTGAATGTCGGGATACATGGCTTCAATACATCGATGTCAATACCTACACATCTCAACTTGACTGGTTCCAGAAATACACAAGAACCTCCAACACAGTAGGTTTCATTCCAGAATACATTCAAGTAAAGAAACATGTCTGTTTAAGAAACCCTTAAATATCATCTGACTTTTGCAAATATAATTCACCCAGATTTTCATATTCACTTCCAGACAAGAATTGTCAAGCCCCCAATTACACCGCGCAGTGGAAGTCATGATAGCGCAGTGGTAGCATGATAGCGCAGTGGTAGTCATGATAGCGCAGTGGTAGCATGAGAGCGCAGTGATTGCATGATAGCGCAGTGGTAGTCATGATAGCACAGTTGTAGCATGATAGCGCAGTGGAAGTCATGATAGCGCAGTGGTAGCATGAGAGCGCAGTGGTTGCATGATAGCGCAGTGGTAGTCATGATAGCGCAGTGGTTGCATGATAGCGCAGTGGTAGTCATGATAGCACAGTTGTAGCATGATAGCGCAGTGGAAGTCATGATAGCACAGTTGTAGCATGATAGCGCAGTGGAAGTCATGATAGCGCAGTGGTTGCATGATAGCGTAGTGGTTGTATGATAGCGCAGTGGTAGCATGATAGCGCAGTGGTAGTCGTGATAGCGCAGTGGTAGTCATGATAGCGCAGTGAAAGTCATGATAGCGCAGTGATAGCATGATAGCGCAGTGGTAGTCATGATAGCGCAGTGGTAGCATTATAGCCCAGTGGTAGCATGATAGCGCAGTGGTAGTCATGATAGCGCAGTGGTAGTATGATAGCACAGTTGTAGCATGATAGCGCAGTGGTAGCATGATAGCGCAGTGGTAGCATGATAGCGCAGTGGTAGTCATGATAGCGCAGTGGTAGTATGATAGCACAGTTGTAGCATGATAGCGCAGTGGAAGCATGATATCGCAGTGGTAGTCATGATAGCGCAGTGGAAGTCGTGATAGCACAGTGGAAGCATGATAGCGCAGTGGTAGTCGTGATAGCGCAGTGGTAGTCATGATAGCGCAGTGGTAGCATGATAGCGCAGTGGTAGCATGATAGCGCAGTGGAAGCATGATAGCGCAGTGGTAGTCATGATAGCGCAGCTGTAGCATGATAGCGCAGTGGTAGCATGATAGCGCAGTGGTAGTCATGATAGCGCAGTGGTATATTGATAGCGCAGTGGTCGCATGATTGCGCAGTGGTAGTCATGATAGCGCTGTGGTAGTCATGATGGTGCAGTGGTAGCATGATAGCGCAGTGGTAGCCTGATAGCGCAGTGGTTGCATGATAGCGCAGTGGAAGTCGTGATAGCACAGTGGACGCATGATAGCGCAGTTATAGTCTTGATAGCGCAGTGGAAGTCGTGATAGCACAGTGGACGCATGATAGCGCTGTGGTAGTCTTGATAGCGTAATGGTAGCATGATAGCGCAGCGGTAGCATGATAGCGCATTGGTAGTCATGATAGCGCAGTGGACGTCGTGATAGCGCAGTGGTTGCATGATAGCGCAGTGGTAGTCATGATAGCACAGTGGAAGTCGTGATAGCGCAGTGGTTGCATGATAGCGCAGTGTTAGTCATGATAGCGCAGTGGAAGTCGTGATAGCGCAGTGGTTGCATGATAGCGCAGTGGTAGTCATGATAGCGCAGTGGAAGTCGTGATAGCGCAGTGGTAGCATGATAGCGCAGTGTTAGCATGATAGCGCAGTGGTAGTCATGATAGCGCAGTGGTTGTCATGATAGCGCAGTGGAAGTTGTGATAGCACAGTGGAAGCATGATAGCGCAGTGGTAATCATGATAGCGCAGTGGAAGCATGATAGCGCAGTGGTAGTCATGATAGCGCAGTGGAAGTTGTGATAGCACAGTGGTAGTCATGATAGCGCAGTGGTAGTCATGATAGCGCAGTGGAAGCATGATAGCGCAGTGGTAGTCATGATAGCACAGTGGAAGCATGATAGCGCAGTGGTAGTCATGATAGCGCAGTGGAAGTTGTGATAGCACAGTGGAAGCATGATAGCGCAGTGATAGCATGATAGCGCAGTGGAAGTCGTGACAGTGCAGTGGAAGTCGTGATAGGCAGTGGTAGCATGATAGCGCTGTTGTAGTCGTGATAAAGCAGTGGTACCATGATAGCGCAGTGGAAGTCGTGATAGCGCAGTGGTAGCATGATAGCGCAGTGGTTGCATGATAGCACAGTGGTAGCATGATAGCACAGTGGTAGCATGATAGCGCAGTGGTAGCATGATAGCGCAGTGGTAGCATGATAGCACAGTGGTAGCATGATAGCGCAGTGGTAGTCTGATAGCGCAGTGGTAGTCGTGATAGCGCAGTGTTAGCATGATAGCGCTGTGGTGTAGTCGTATGATAGAGCAGTGGTACCATGATAGCGCAGTGGAAGTCGTGATAGCGCAGTGGTTGCATGATAGCACTGTGGTAGCATGATAGCACAGTGGTAGCATGATAGCGCAGTGGTAGCATGATAGCGCAGTGGTAGCCTGATAGCGCAGTGATAGCGTGATAGCGCAGTCGTAGCATGATAGCGCAGTGGTAGCCTGATAGCGCAGTGGTAGTCATGATAGCGCAGTGGTAGCATGATAGCGCAGTGGAAGCCTGATAGCGCAATGGTAGCATGATAGCGCAGTGGTAGCATGATAGCGCAGTGGAAGCCTGATAGCGCAGTGGTAGCATGATAGCGCAGTGGTAGTCATGATAGCGCAGTGGTAGCCTGATAGCGCAGTGGAAGCCTGATAGCGCCGTGGTAGCATGATAGCGCAGTGGAAGCCTGATAGTGCAGTGGAAGCCTGATAGCACAATGGTAGCATGATAGCGCAGTGGAAGCCTGATAGCGTAGTGGAAGCCTGATAGTGCAATGGTAGCATGATAGCGCAGTGGTTGTCATGATAGCTAAAATAAATGTATATAAACTAATTTCACATTTCGACGGTAAGCTATATGATGTTGCTCTACACGATTTCTACCATGTAATTGGTTTGTGAGCATATATCGTGACAACTGATTGGATAAGTAGGTTGTCGCTGCATGATCTTCTTTCTCCTTCATAGACGAACGCATACATGCTTTTATCCATTCTTAGAACTGGCATCTCGGTCATTGTATCAATTTGTTTATAATATCATCACGTTGGATATTGTTTCAAGTGTAATGATGATGATAATGTTACAATTGTGTGTGTGTTTTACATTTATTTATTGCCCATATGATCGACGCCTCCTGAAGATATTAGTCATTTAGATTAATGGAGGATAGTGCAATGATACAGACAGAGACCCATTCCAGAGTCTCCTCTGGTTCTTTTACGTGCACGGTGCAAAGCACCGACACGAGACCTCGGTTAAAAGTCCCATCTGAAAGACTGTTAATTGTATTAGAGTCAGATGGGGGGGGGGATCGCACCTGTGATCCCTGGATTACCAGTCCAACGTATTACCACTGGACTACTTATCCGTCATGTATGTTAGAATTGTACTGTTGTTAACAATTAGATGCATTTATCATACACGATTCAGGAGCTAAAACCATCCTGAGACGATACAAATATATATCAGTCATTGTAGTAGCCAAACAAGCATTCATAATATTGGCCAGAATCTCATATAATAATAACTTAGATATGAATGTTAGCCTATTATTTGTAGTTATTTGCCTACCACAATACTGTCGACCATCCAGGTCGCTATGCTGTGTTTTCCATTCTGATATTACATTTGCTAGTTTGATACGGTCACGACCCCGTATCATAACGCATGCGCACTCGGTATTAGTGTGTTTACTTCCATAGCGCCCCCAGTGTGTCAGATAACAGATGTTTTTTGTAGTTCCGTGGTAATATTTCAATCGTTTTCATGTATCTTATTCAGTAATTGTGATGTATTCCTAATGGATGGATAGCGGAGAGCATGATTTCGATTATTTAAGTTTCAAATTCATATGAAAGTAATAAAGATATTATTACGTGGATAGATAATGGTGTCAAGATGCGTTTCTCTCTAGGAACTTATTAAAATGAGTTATGTTATCACCAAGAAAGAATGTGACTTTACAATTTAAATGTTCCACTTTGGCATTCGAGGTGTCTCCTTTGGACTCTAGATCTGGTTCCACAGATATGCTTTATTGATGTTGCTAGTTACAGTAATTGTGTTCTTGACTTAAAGTAATCGATTCTTTATAACATGTATAAAGCATATACATGTATATGTGCCCGATGTATGCCTCTGTGGTCGAGTTGTTATGGTCGCTGACTTGCATACCCTGTAACCTATCATCAGTAATAGTTACGGGTTCGAGCCCCGCTCTGACTGTGTCTCTTTATATGAAACAATTTGGCAGTTTCTTACGGTTGTTTGTACACCAAATACCGGTTAACAGTTGGAGCCTGTCTATGAAATGTGTTGTTAGGTAAACTACCCGTTGCTCATATGTTAAATAAACTTAAAAAAAAAAAGTGTGACCGAACCATCGTGGTCATTGAATGATAGAAGTGATGTGGGACATATACTGTCATTGCCATATACCTACTTATGATTCCCAATAAACGAGGTTGAAAAAATAGAAGTTTGAATAGTAACTGATAAGTTGCATTACTGTTTTGATAGAGTCACTGTTTCCATTGTTTTAAAGACATAATCCCCCAGCACATAATCCCCCTCACATAATCCCCCATCACATAATCCCTCAGAATATAATCCCCAGCACATAATCCCCCAGAACATAATCCCCCCCTCATATAATCCCCCAGCACATAATCCCCCAGCATATAATCCCCCAGCACATAATCCCCCTCATATAATTTCCCAGCACATAATCCCCCTCATATGATCCCCCAGCACATAATCCCCCAGTAGATAATCCCCCTAACATAATCCCCCTCATATAATCCCTTAACACATAATCCCCCTCATATAATCCCCGATTGCATAATCCCCCAGCACATAATCCCCCTCACATAATCCCCCTCATATAATCCCCAGCATAGTATCCCCCAGCACATAATCCCCCAGCACATAATCCCCTAACCTAATCCCCCTCATATAATCCCACAGCACATACTACCCTCATATAATCTCCTCATCACATAATCACCCAGCACATAATCCCCCATCACATAATCCCCCAGCACATAATTCCCCATCATATAATCCCCCTCACACAATCCCCCATTACATAATCCCCCAGCACATAATCCCCTCACATAATCCGCCTCATATAATCCCCCAGCACATAATCCCCCTCATATAATCCCCTCATCACATAATCCCCAGCACATAATCCCCCATCACATAATCCCCCAGCACATAATCCCCCCTCATATAATCCCCTCACACAATCCTCCAGTACATACCCCCTCACATAATTCCCCAAGCACATAATCTCCCCATCACATAATCCCCCATCACATAATCCCCCCATCACATAATCCCCCATCACATACTCCACAAGCACATAATCCCCAGCACATAATCCCCCCATCACATAATCCCCCATCACATAATCCCCAAGCACATAATCCCCCAGCACATAATCCCCCCATCACATAATCCCCCAAGCACATAATCTCCCCATCACATAATCCCCCCATCACATAATCCCCCATCACATATTCCCCAAGCACATAATCCCCAGCACATAATCTCCCCATCACATAATCCCCCCATCACATAATCCCCCCATCACATAATCCCCCATCACATAATCCCCAAGCACATAATCCTCCAGCACATAATCCCCCATCACATAATCCCCCAAGCACATAATCTCCCCATCACATAATCACCCATCACATAATCCCCCCTCACATAATCTCCCCATCACATAAACCCCCCATCACATAATCCCCCCATCACATAATCCCCCATCACATAATCCCCAATCACATAATCCCCCAGCACATAATCCCCCCATCACATAATCCCCCAAGCACATAATCTCCCCATCACATAATCCCCCCATCACATAATCCCCCTCACATAATCCCCTCACATAATCCCCCAAGCACATAATCTCCTCATCACATAATCCCCCATCACATAATCCCCCCATCACATATTCTCCCCATCACATAATCCCCCCTCATATAATCCCCCATCACATAATCCCCAAGCACATAATCCCCCAGCACATAATCCCCCTCATATAATTTCCCAGCACATAATCCCCCCTCATATAATTCCCCAGCACATAATCCCCTAGCACATAATCCCCTTCATATAATCCCCAGCACATAATCCCCCATTACATAATCCCCCTAACATACCCCCCTCATATAGTCCCTCAACACATAATCCCCCTCATATAATCCCCCAGCATATAATCCCCAAGTACATAATCCCCAGCACATAATCCCATCATATAATCCCCCCAGCACATAATCCCCTCATATTATCCCCTCATCACATAATCCCCCAGCACATAATCCCCATCACAAAATCCCCCAGCACATAATCCCCCCTCATATAATCCCCTCACACAATCCCCCATCACATAATCCCCCTCACATAATCCCCCATCACATAATCTCCCCTCACATAATCCCCCCAGCACATAATCCCCCAGCACATAATCCCCCAGAACATAATCCCCCTCATATAATCCACGTCACATAATCCCCCTCACATAATCCCCCCAGCACATAATCCCCCAGCACATAATCCCCCAGCACATAATCCCCCTCACATAATCCCCCCTCACATAACCCCCCAGCACATAATCCCCCATGATTTTTAACATATTTAAATCCCCCATTTAAGGTTAATGTTAGGGGTTAAATTTAGGGTTAGGGTTTGGGCTATGCTGAGGGTTAAGATTATGGTTATGATTATACCTTGAAATTTGAATGTGAATAGGGGATTATGTCATACCTGGTTTTTGTATGGGGGGACTATGTCTCCCTGTGTAAAAAACACAGATAGAGGGGATTATGTCGTTGTGATTATGTCCTACACTCTTGTTTTACAGGTTGAGTTTGAACTATTCTGTGACCTATGAGACATATGATGGCTATTATTTGCCGAGTGGCCTATCTAAATCCTGCCAAAGCATCAATGAATGTGGAAACCATTATTGGTGTCCACCAACTGGACGACCGACATGTCTGTTTGGATGGGAGGGCCCAGATTGTAACACGCCTACTCCACTGGGACGGGCAGATTGCAGTATTGATACAGGTAGGTATGGGTGGGAGGGGCCAGTGTGTACACGCCTACTCCACTGGACGGGAAGATTGCGTGTGTTTTTACGTTTATTTATCGTCGCTACCGGTTGCCCATATGAGCGACGCCTCCTGAGGGGATTAGTTATTTTAAATTGTGGAGGATAGTGCATTGATACAGACAGAGACCCATTCCAGAATCTCCTCTGGTTCTTTTACGTGCACGGTGTAAAGCACCGACACGAGACCTCGGTTTAACGTCCCATCTGAAAGACTGTTAATTTTATTAGGGTCAAACGGGGGATCGAAGGAAGATTGCAGTATTGATACAGGTATATATATGGGTGGGAGGGGCCAGAGAGAGAGTGTAACACTCCTACGATACAGGGATGGGCAGACTGCAGTATAGATACAGGTAGGTGTGGTTGGGAGGGGCCTATGTGTACACTCCTACTATACAGGGATGGGCAGATTGCAATATTGATACAGGTATGTATGGGTGGGAGGGGCCAGAGAGAGTGTAACACTCCTACGATACAGGGATGGGCAGACTGCAGTATAGATACAGGTAGGTGTGGTTGGGAGGGGCCTATGTGTACACTCCTACTATACAGGGATGGGCAGATTGCAGTATTGATACAGGTATATATGGGTGGGAGGAGCCAGAGATAGTGTAACACTCCTACTACACAGGGATGGGCAGATTGCAGTATTGATACAAGTATATATGGGTGGGAGGAGCCAGAGAGAGTGTAACACTCCTAGGATACAGGGATGGGCAGATTGCAGTATTGATACAGGTATATATGGGTGGGAGGGGCCAGACCAGAAAGAGTGTAACACTCCTACTCTACAGGATGGGCAGATTGCAAATTGATACAGGTATATATGGGTGGGAGGAGCCAGAGAGAGTGTAACACTCCTACCCTACAGGATGGGCAGATTGCAGTATTGATACAGGTATATATGGGTGGGAGGAGCCAGAGAGAGTGTAACACTCCTACTCTACAGGGATGGGCGGATTGCAGTATTGATACAGGTATATTGGGTGGGAGGAGCCAGATAGAGTGTAGCACTCCTACTCTACAGGGATGGGCAGATTGCAGTATTGATACAGGTATATATGTTGGAGGAGCCAGAGAGAGTGTAGCACTCCTACTCTACAGGGATGGGCAGATTGCAGTATTGATACAGGTATATATGGGTGGGAGGAGCCAGAGAGAGTGTAACACTCCTACTCTACAGGGATGGGCAGATTGCAGTATTGATACAGGTATATATGGGTGGGAGGAGCCAGAGAGAGAGAGTGTAACACTCCTACTCTACAGGGATGGGCAGATTGCAGTATTGATACAGGTATATATGGGTGGGAGGGGCCAGAGAGAGTGTAACACTCCTACCCTACAGGGATGGGCAGATTGTGTTTGTGTTTTACGTCTATTTATCGTCGCTGCCGGTCGCCCGTTTGAGCGATGCCTCCTGAAGAGATTAGTCATTTTAGATTTTTGGAGGATAGTGGAATGATACAGACTGAGACCCATTTCAGAGTCTTCTCTGGTTCATTGTACAGCACCGACACGAGACCTGGGTTTAAAGTCACATCTGAAAGACTGTTAATTGTATTAGGGTCAGACGGGGGATCGCATTATTGATACATGTAGGTATGGGTGGGATGGGCCAGAGGGAGTGTAGCACTCGTACTCTACAGGGACAGGCTGTTAATCGAGGCAAGATAATTAAACATATAACAAAATGAATCTATTTTGTCAAAGCATTTTTGGGAGCATTTGCCATGAACTGTTAACATGTTTGTTGTTCGTATATGTCATGTAAATGTTCTTCTCAGTTGCATTTTGTAATATCTCGATATGTGTTCACATACCTTATTTGTTTAATTTGGCACCTGATGTTGAACCGTGACTGAATATACTTCAAGATGATGTGTACCTTGAAGAATTCCAATTTGGTTGGGAAGCATCCGGTTATAGTTATGTAGATTATGTGTGTATGTGCATTTTTAACTCAGTATGTGGAGAACTTGTCCTGTAAGAGACAGGTCATGCATTTGAACCTATGGTTGACTGCTCATTTTTATTTCTCTGTCACATTTGACCATCGACTAATCTTGTTGTTTGATGTATTGTAGATCTTGATGAGTTTATCCCGGGAAAGTGGCATGGAGAGTATCGATGTCCATCAGACTGTCACTCTAACACATCGGTGATGCTATCTGTAACACAGTCTAATTCAAATGTTGTGTCTGGCGATATATACATACATGGAGAGACGATTGCTGTGGCTGGATCATATGCCTGGTACACTAAGCATCTTACATTACAGGTACATCTAATAACTAGAGGGTAGCCTTCAGAGAAATGCAAACCTCTTGCTCTGGTGTTTGGCACACTATCAAATGCTTGACTTTACAGTCGTATATTGTGAAAATGAGTTGACTGTAAACTTGACTGGAGAACTCGCTGAATAAAACATCAAAGCCTCAAAGTAAATTTGACTGGAAATCACAGAATAAAACATAAAAGCATCAAAGTAAACTTGACTGGAGAGCTCGCTGAATAAAACATCAAAGCCTCAAAGTAAATTTGACTGGAAATCACAGAATAAAACATAAAAGCATCAAAGTAAACTTGACTGGAGAGCTCGCTGAATAAAACATAAAAGCATCAAAGTAAACTTGACTGGAGAACTCGCTGAATAAACCATCAAAGCCTCAAAGTAAATTTGACTGGAAATCACAGAATAAAACATAAAAGCATCAAAGTAAACTTGACTGGAGAGCTCGCTGAATAAAACATCAGTCTCACCGTAAATTTGAGTGGAAATCACTGAATAAAACATGAAAGCATCAAAGTAAACTTGACTGGAGAGCTCGCTGAATAAAACATCAGTCTCAACGTAAATTTGACTGGAAATCACAGAATAAAACATCAAAGTATCAAAGTAAGCTTGACTGGAAATCACTGAATAAAACATCAAAGCATCCAAGTAAACTTGACTGGAGAGCTCGCTGAATAAAACATCAAATCATCCAGGTAATCTTGACTGGAGAGCTCGCCGAATAAAACATCAACGCATCCATGTAATCTTGACTGGAGAGCTCGCTGAATAAAACATCAACACATCAAAGTAATCTTGACTGGAGAGCTCACTGAATAAAACATCAAAGCATCAAAGTAAACTTGACTGGAAATCACAGAGTAAAACATCAAAGCATCAAAGTAATCTTGACAGGAAATCGCTGAATAAAACATCAAAGCATCAAAGTAATCTTGACTGGAAATCACAGAATAAAACATCAAAGCATCAAAGTAATGCTGACTGGAGAGCTCGTTGAATGAAACATCAAAGCATCAAGGTACACTTGACTGGAAATCACAGAATAAAACATCAAAGCATCAAAGTAACCTTGATTGGAAATCGCTGAATAAAACATCAAATCATCAAAGTAAACTTGACTGGAAATCACAGAATAAAACATCAAAGCATCAAAGTAACCTTGACTGGAAATCATTGAATAAAACATCAAAGCATAATTAATCTTGACAGGAAATCACTGAATAAAACATCAAAGCATCAAAGTAACCTTGATTGGAAATCGCTGAATAAAACATCAAATCATCAAAGTAAACTTACTAAATCACAGAATTAATCAAACAAAAACTTGACTAGAAATCACAGAATTAACATCACATCAAAGTATTCTGACAGGAAATCTAATACACAGCATCAAAGTAACTTGACTGGAAATCACTGAATATCAAAGCATCAAAGTAATGTGGCTCGCTGAATAAAACATCAAAGAATCAAAGTAATCTTGACTGGAAATCACTGAATAAAACATCACAGCATCAAAGTAATCTTGACTGGAGAGCTCGCTGAATAAAACATCAAAGCATCAAAGTAATCTTGACTGGAAATCACAGAATAAAACATCAAAGCATCAAAGTAAACTTGACTGGAGAGCTCGCTGAATAAAACATCAAAGCATCAAAGTAATGCTGACTGGAGAGCTCGCTGAATAAAACATCAAAGCATCAAAGTAATCTTGACTGGAAATCACTGAATAAAACATCACAGCATCAAAGTAATGCTGACTGGAGAGCTCGCTGAATAAAACATCAAAGCATCAAAGTAATCTTGACTGGAGAGCTCGCTGAATAAAACATCAAAGAATCAAAGTAATCTTTACTGGAAATCAACTGAATAAAACATCACAGCATCAAAGTAAACTTGACTGGAAATCACAGAATAAAACATCAAAGCATCGAAGTAAACTTGACTGGAAATCACTGAATAAAACATCACAGCATCAAAGTAATGCTGACTGGAGAGCTTGCTGAATAAAACATCAAAGCATCAAAGTAATCTTGACTGGAAATCACAGAATAAAACATCAAAGCATCGAAGTAAACTTGACTGGAAATCACTGAATAAAACATCACAGCATCAAAGTAATCCTGACTGGAGAGCTCGCTGAATAAAACATCAAAGCATCAAAGTAATCTTGACTGGAAATCACTGAATAAAACATCACAGCATCAAAATAATGCTGACTGGAGAGCTTGCTGAATAAAACATCAAAGCATCAAAGTAATCTTGACTGGAAATCACAGAATAAAACATCAAAGCATCGAAGTAAACTTGACTGGAAATAACTGAATAAAACATCAAAGCATCAAAGTAAACTTGACAGGAGAGCTCGCTGAATAAAACATCAAAGCATCAAAGTAATCTTTACTGGAAATCACTGAATAAAACATCAAAGCATCAAAGTAATCTTTACTGGAAATCACTGAATAAAACATCAAAGCATCAAAGTAAACTTGACAGGAGAGCTCGCTGAATAGAACATCAAAGCATCAAAGTTATCTTGACTGGAAATCACAGAATAAAACATTAAAGCATCAAAGTAATGCTGTCTGGAGAGCTCGCTGAATAAAACATCAAAGCATCAAAGTAATCTTGACTGGAAATCATTGAATAAAACATCAAAGCATCAAAGTAAACTTGACTGGAAATCACAGAATAAAACATCAAAGCATCAAAGTAACCTTGACTGGAAATCATTGAATAAAACATCAAAGCATAATTAATCTTGACAGGAAATCACCGAGTAAAACATCAAAGCATCAAAATAAACTTGACTGGAAATCACTGAATAAAACATCACAGCATCAAAGTAATGCTGACTGGAGAGCTCGCTGAATAAAACATCAAAGCATCAAAGTAATCTTGACTGGAAATCACTGAATAAAACATCACAGCATCAAAGTAATGCTGACTGGAGAGCTTGCTGAATAAAACATCAAAGCATCAAAGTAATCTTGACTGGAAATCACAGAATAAAACATCAAAGCATCGAAGTAAACTTGACTGGAAATAACTGAATAAAACATCAAAGCATCAAAGTAAACTTGACAGGAGAGCTCGCTGAATAAAACATCAAAGCATCAAAGTAATCTTTACTGGAAATCACTGAATAAAACATCAAAGCATCAAAGTAATCTTTACTGGAAATCACTGAATAAAACATCAAAGCATCAAAGTAAACTTGACAGGAGAGCTCGCTGAATAAAACATCAAAGCATCAAAGTTATATTGACTGGAAATCACAGAATAAAACATTAAAGCATCAAAGTAATGCTGTCTGGAGAGCTCGCTGAATAAAACATCAAAGCATCAAAGTAATCTTGACTGGAAATCATTGAATAAAACATCAAAGCATCAAAGTAAACTTGACTGGAAATCACAGAATAAAACATCAAAGCATCAAAGTAACCTTGACTGGAAATCATTGAATAAAACATCAAAGCATAATTAATCTTGACAGGAAATCACCGAGTAAAACATCAAAGCATCAAAATAAACTTGACTGGAAATCACTGAATAAAAAATCAAAGCATCAAAGTAATCTTGACTGGAGAGCTCGCTGAATAAAACATCAAAGAATCAAAGTAATCTTTACTGGAAATCAACTGAATAAAACATCACAGCATCAAAGTAAACTTGACCGGAGAGCTCGCTGAATAAAACATCAAAGCATCAAAGTAATCTTGACTGGAAATCACAGAATAAAACATCAAAGCATCAAAGTAATGCTGACTGGAGAGCTCGCTGAATGAAACATCAAAGCAGCAAGGTAAACTTGACTGGAAATCACTGAATAAAACATCAAAGCATCAAAGTAATGCTGACTGGAGAGCTCGCTGAATAAAACATCAAAGCATCAAAGTAAGCTTGACCGGAGAGCTCGCTGAATAAAACATCAAAGCATCAAAGTAATCTTGACTGGAAATCACTGAATAAAACATCAAAGCATCAAAGTAATCTTTACTGGAAATCACTGAATAAAACATCAAAGCATCAAAGTAAACTTGACTGGAGAACTCGCTGAATAAAACATCAAAGCATCAAAGTAATCCTGACTGGAGAACTCGCTGAATAAAACATCAAAGCATCAAAGTAAACTTGACTGGAAATCACAGAATAAAACATCAAAGCATCAAAGTAACCTTGACTGGAAATCATTGAATAAAACATCAAAGCATAATTAATCTTGACAGGAAATCACTGAATAAAACATCAAAGCATCAAAGTAATCTTGACTGGAAATCACTGAATAAAATATCAAAGCATCAATGTAAATTTGACTGAAGAGTTCGCTGAGTAAATCATCAAAGCATCAGAGTAAACTTGACTGGCGAGCTCGCTGAATAAAACATCAACATCATCCAAGTAATCGTGACTGGAGAGCTCGCTGAATAAAACATTAAAGCATCAACGTAATATTGACTGGCGAGCTCGCTGAATAAAACATCAAAGCATCAACGTAATATTGACTGGAGAGCTCGCTGAATAAAACATCAAAGCATCAGCGTAATATTGACTGGAGAGCTCGCTGAATAAAACATCAAAGCATCAAAGTAAGCTTGATACAAATATATTAATATATACTATTTATATCCATTGTAATGATTGTATTGTGTTCTCACAGAGTCTGCTACCACTGGCTACATCAGTAGGCGGTCAGGTGTTCTCCCAGATAGAGTTGAATGGACATGTGAAATCCTCTCTCAACATGAATGGAGCTGTCATGTTCGTTTCAAGTGGACAGAAAGCAACTTGTCATGGTTCTGATAGTAATCTCAAAGAAACATGTGTCATGGAGCTGACAAGAACTACATGTGAGTGATATGTATACTGATGAGGAATAAGAACAGAATAGAACATAATTGTATTATCTTAGTTTATACACATTTATTTTAGCTCGATTGCGAAACAAGTTATTTCAACTTATATAAATCACTCTCGAGACCTCATTCCTGATGGAATCCATCGCCACGTGGGAGAGAGAAGAGGCAATGTGGAATTTAAATGCCTTGCCTAAGGGCACAATCGTAACGGCTCCAGTGGGGCTCGAACTCCGGACCTTTCGCACCTGAAGCGAACGCTCATCCACTGCGCTATCACGACTTGTATTATCGTTCGTGTACATGGTACATAATCATATAATAATACATACATATTATATTTACATCACATGACTGGCTTAGATGCATATTCATGGATGTACAATGTATTAGTAACAATGAGATTGATTATTTATTTCAGTAGATTAACATGTATCTGTAATACACATTCTGTTTCGTATACAGTACTTATTTAGATGGGATTTTTTTACATCACAGATTGTATTCGTTGTCTAGATATTTATACATGGTAGACCTTCTGTAATAGTAAGGCTTTAGATTTCTTTATTTATAGAGGGTGACATAATTAGTTCTGAACAAATCTACCTTTCTGTCAGGGTAAATAAGCGGATTGCACAATGGGCTCATCGAAAAGCAAATACTAATTGTAAAACATGGTATTATATAGTTAAAGCTAAGTTAATTGAATGTAGCTTATAGCAGTATTGTGATATTGGTAATCCTGCACCTACACGTTTAATTGTTGACAAGGTTCAGACATTTGTAAATGGATAAGTTTATACTAGATAGGCAACAGTCTATTAACAGACCGGTTGGCAGCTCAGACATAGGTCGGAACAAGTTAAGATCGTATTGCACTTTCAAGTCTGAATACTATGTGGAACCGTACTATCAGCTAATAATGTCTTCTGTACACCGGTCTGCCTTCTGTAAGTTTCGTTGTGGTGTCGCTCCCATAAGACTTGAAACTGGGAGATATGAGAACTTAGCAGTTATGATCGCACATGCCCTTTCTGTATAACCGTTGTTGAGTCTGAAGCTCATGTATTAATAAACTGTTCTTTATACATTGATCTTAGTGACATACTGTTTGATGGCGCATTAAGCATAGAACCCAATTTTCTGAATGTGTCAGAGTGTGAAAAGCTAGTGTAGAATTTGTGCCAAAACCTGCTTTCATATTCTTAACAGACGCAAATCTTTTATCTTTTCATATCCATTTTCGTTTACATTTTCCCAAGAAGTAGCTGCTAATCAGTTCACCTATAGTCTGACCGGGGTGATATATGATCTTGTAAAACATTTGTATTAAGATGTGCGTTAGTGCTTATATTCTCTACGCAGTGTTTTAATATTACATGTATTTTCATTTAACATTTTTTTAATGTAAAGATTAGCAACTACTCCTTGGCTTTTATATTGTAGATACAAGTATATGTCAATGATGATGTCTGTATATTGAGTTTTAGTCTCTTATAATTCATATATTGAATGGCAATGCATATTATTTTATTGTGTATCATATCGTGATGTGTGAATATGTTATGTGATATGCATTGATGAGACGATAATTAGATTTATATAGATAGATAGTTTATTTTCAATTCCATTAGGCTTAAAAGCCCATGAGGATAATGTATGTATGATATAAATGAACAGACAGTGAATTAACAAATAAATATAGTAAACAATGCATGCATGTTAATAACTGATTTAACTAAATGCAGAAGGTTACAGAATTATTTTGAAATGTTTCAATGTACACTGAGTATAAATTCGTGCAATATGAATCTAAATATTACGGACTTTGAGAAAACATGCATACATGGCGTATGACATAAATATTATTTTCAAATAATTTATTTATTTTTACCCTTTACCTTTGTACATTGAAATCAATTTCATGAAAATTTACAATGTTGTAATGAATAAAATAAAATAATAGAAATATTACTCCAAAATCTAGTTCCAACACAAGTTAGTTAACCTGTATCGAAAGGAAAAGGCCAACTTGTCGGATAACTCAAAATACTTCTATAGATTTAACATATGGACATATGTTATTTTTAAATATTAAGATTAACTTAGTTATTTTAATATACCAACCGTTTCGAAACAAAACAAAAGGTTAACATATTAAGTATTTTACAGCAATAATGGTGCAAATTTTATATTAGTGTGCAACGAGTACTGAGCTTTAATATAACCGGAGTTTTATTTCCACTCTATCAAAATGCTACACATACAGCAATTGACGGTGACTAATTTTATATCATATACTATTTACATTTCTATTGCTATACAGGTTATCATTTCTAAGCGAAAACGCTTTATGAACAAACATTCCTAAATTTCTAATGACCGTTTTATTCTCATGTTTTATTAATTCGATGAACTTGATCATATTTGGACGTCTCCAGAATTTAACACTAATAAACTGTTTTCTCAAATCTGTATATACCGGACATTCAATGACAAAATGATATTCATCTTCAATGACATTACAAACCTGATATTTCCTTTCATTTATAGGTGTACGTATTGGTCTATTCCATCTACCTGCTTCAATATGTAATCTATGAGAAGATACCCTTAATCTAGTGAGTGACTGGCAAAATGTATTCATGTTAAAACACTCTAAATATGGTTGGAATTGAAAACATGAAACAGTTTTATAAAATAAAGCTCTACTTGAATTATCAATCCTACTATTCCAATTTTGTATAAACTGGTCTTTTAATCGTTGTTTGCCAACATGCAAAAATAAATCGACATTACCAACATTTTGTTGTAACCAATTATCATAAAAACCTAGGGTACATAATAAATGTGTTACTGATGAACACCAATTAACTTTATTTGGTGAGTTTTCAAAATCAGACATTAACATTTTATAAACTCTAGACACATATTTGTTTTCATTTACATGTAAAATCTTTATCCAATATTTTATAATGTTGTAATAATGAATTACCTTACATAATTTTCTACCGAGCTTCCCATATACAAAATCATGTTGTGTTGTCTTCTTAACACCCAATAATTTTTTACAAAATTGAAGATGAACCCTCTCAATGGACATATCATTTGCAAAGCCGCAAACTTCACTAAAATAATTTAAAATGGGCGTTACCAACTTATCAAATAAATCCAATTTATGCTTCGGAGGAATATATGTAAACCTGTATAAATATTTATTTAATCTAAAAACAGCCTTTTGTGCCTGTCCAGATAAAGTATTCTGAGCAGTACTTAACCATCCACCACATGTAAATACAATACCCAAATATGAAAAACGGCATACCATCGTAATAAAAGTTCAAGTTTCTGGATACATTGCCACCCCTTCTAAAAATCATTACTTTTGTCTTAGAAGCATTTACTTTCATTTTCCATGTATTACAATAATCATTTAAAGCATGTATTTTCTGCTGAAGATCTTCCGCCGAATTTGCAAAAATTACAATATCATCTGCATATAGTAACAAAAACATTTTAAATGTATTAATATCAATTCCTTCAGTGCCACTATGTATAAAAAACATCTTCTAAGTCATTTATAAACAAACAAAACAGAAAGGGAGATAAGCACTCTCCTTGTCTCACACCAAGCATACATGTATATTCTTCACTAAGCTCGTTTAAATATTTAATTCTTGACTTTACAGAGTCGTACATGGATGTAATTATATCTAAAATTTTACAACGTATTCCTAATTTTATCATTTTATACCACAAGTTGTCCCTTACTATATAACCAAAAGCCTTAATATAATCCACAAACAATGTATAGAGTTGTTTCCCTTGATTCAGTACATGAGTAATTAATCCGTGCAATACAAAAACATTATCCATTGTGCTCATATTTTACCTAAACCCAGCCTGTGCTTCAACATATACATTATAATTTTCAGCCCAATTTTTAGGCCTATTATTTATGATACGTGTGAAAAGTTTCCCCACACAACTCAATAATGTTATACCACGATAATTTTCTACAATATTTATACTTCTTTTCTTATGCAATGGTATAACATATCCTTCAGACCAATTTTCTGGGAAGTACCTCATTTCAAAAATCTTATTAAATAAAGTACATAGAATTGGTACAAATACATCTCTTCCAGCTATAATAAACTCATTCAGAATTAAATCAGGTCCAGCTGACCTATTGTTATTTAACTGCTTTATTGCTACATATATTTCGTCAACAGAAATAAGATTATTCAATTCTTCAAACATAATTTTAAACTCATTATTATGATATCTCTCATTAAACAATAAAATATATTCATCTGGATTAAAAAATCTATCACCTGGATTATTAATTGCTCTAAAATATTGTTCAAAGTTTGTTAACAGTATATTTGCTCGTTTAACGCCTGCAGACTGCTTTAACCAGTATAATTTAGCATTTTTAAATCTAGCATTTAAAAGTTTATCGGTGTTTTCCTTATCATACCTGTACCGACATAGTCTAATACATATCTTATATTCTGTTCTGGCTTTAACCATATTTACTCTATTTATATCCGTACGATTATCACGAAATTTATTCAACATACTTAAAAATATACACTTCCTCTCATAACACTCATCGTTAAACCATGTATTATTACGATCAACATCCGACCTAATAGTTTCCTCGCTATATGTGGGGTGTTTCTTCTCGAACAAAGGTGAGGCTACATTTCTAACAATATTTTCAAAACTGTAAACAATTGTCCATATCACTATGAGCTGAGCATGATAAAATTTCATTCGATAAAACATCTAATCGTTGTGAAACTTCATTACTAGAAAGTTCAACAATAAACTGCATCTTAGATTCTTTATGTGGAGCGATATGTATATTTTCCAACTTATTAAAACTAAAACAGCATGATATAAGACAGTGATCTGATACAATATTAGGGTCATCAATCTCAACTTTTCAATCATATAGAACATTTCTGGTTTACATAATACATAATCAATAACGCTACAACCTCTGCTGTTTACAAACGTGTATTTTCCTAACAGTGAATCTTGACCAACACAACCGTTCAAAATCCGTAAACCAGTTTGCTTACATAAATCTAGTAACAGAAGGCCGTTATTATTAACATGACCTTGATCCTGAGATCTACGTTGAAATTCGGAGTCATCCGTGTAGTCGTCAGGTAGCATCGTCATATACATACCGTTATCATTTGCTACAAAATCAGGTAAAGTAGACGTACGTGAGTTATAATCACCAAATAATGCATAATAACAATTACCTTTACAAATATTTTCTACATTTATAACAGAATCAATCAATCTGTCAAAAATGCAATTTTCAACAACTGACTGTCTACTACTGTCATCAGGTAACACATAACATAGTCCAACCATTACATCATTGTCAATATTTAGTTTACTTGCCGCAATTTTTACCCATATAATCATTATAATGTCATCTTGACATGTAAAAAATAAAGTATCATCACATACAAGTTCATTCTTAACATAAATAATAATACTTCCGGAGTTTCGTTTAGAAGTAGTTTTAATCAACGTTCTATGTAAAACAAAATACTAAAAACCTTCTACATGTAACTCAGAAAACTGATCCGTCCAAGTTTCTGTAAACATTACAATATCATTGTTTATGAGAATATCATTCAAGTATTGACATTTTAGTTTGTTTGTACGTTGTGTAAACAATCCCTGTACGTTAAGTGAGGCACAGCTCAAATGAACCTTCTCCACATCGTCCTACTTATTCACCTCTGTTGATGTATGGGAAATTGGGTTTTCTGTGTTTCTATTTATAGAAACAGGGGAATTCCTGTCTCTAGAGCATGATACGCTACGACAATATGGACTTGCCGATGTTGCTCTCTGTGTACTTCGGTTGTTTGCACGGGAAACATGTGCCACTCCTTTATGATTGACAGTTGATGTATGTTTCACAGGTTTATAATTCTGTGTTTGACTCTCTGTTTGTGGATATACATCTGGGATTACACTAGACGTATTTATCATCGTTACACTGTTTTCGTTTACATTTACACTTTCTGTGACTAATGGAGTTTTGCGTTTGGCATCAAGTTAAGTGTTTCATTTATATATAGTTCTTCACTATTAACTGTATTTGAGCAAGAGCTGGCAAGCAATCCAGTTTCAGAAAGGGGTGTATTAAATGCATTGGTAATCACTGGGGGCTGTAGCAGAATGTTGTTGATGTCACTATCACCAGTACCTACGGACATGTGTTCAGTGGGAATGGTCTTCATTGAAGTAACATCCGCAGCTTCTGTTGTTTTTGATGTAACATTGTTCGTTGTTTCTTGGGAGTCACTCATATATATATATATGTCCTTAGGGCCCTCTTAAATTTCTTAACACTATAACAGTAATGCACATACACAATCATTATAACCAAAGTACACAGTTACACCATGCAATATACATGTATAATGTTGTACAATGTAACTTAAACAAATCAGGTAATGTTATCGAAATACAAAACGACATAAACATATCGAATGACAATCATTACCGGTATATATATTGTCACGAGCCTCTCTTTCTTCTTATGTCTATTTTCCGATATCAATGCTCTAACCAGGGTCTATCCTATCGTAGACTCGCTGGAGTTGTCTAGGGGGTTTCTCTACGGTCCTTCAACAATACTCTAACCAGGGTCTATCCTATGGTAGACTCGCTGGAGTTGTCTAGTGGGTTTCTCTACGGTCCTTCATATACTATAACTCAACACAGTCTTTCATTTTCCTTTGTGTAATATCATTTACAACAATCTCATTTTATTTAAAATCTATAACATGTATCATATATTCGTGATATCTCATATCATATCTTATTATTCGCCTCACTATTTCAATGTGTTCATAATAGATCTATTGCTATACTAATTTCCTTCCTTTATCAAACTATTCCCATAGATATATTAGCCAAAACAATCGTTTCTTAAAAGGCCTAATTATCTTCCGTTCACGTATTTAATACAACTGTAATATTTAAGAGTTAATACTTCTTTAAATATTAATTTTTCTAACTATCATAGAAACAGTTTATATTCTAATAGTGAGTTACATATTTCCTTAACGCCTCCATGGCTGGATAAAAATGCACTAATATCTTAATAATTTTTCATTTCTTAAATAGCAGAATTAACATCAATAACAGACATTACGGCGCCAAACATCTGTGATGCTATACAATATTATTACGTGTTTATATGTCATCAATTTCAATTTCAATTTCAATTCAATATATTTTATTTGGCATAAACATATAACATGTTCATCGCCATAAATCAAATAGCATGGCGGTTATAATAAAACTAACATACATCATTCTATAAATTGAGAAAAGTGTGTGTATTATTAATTACATGTAATTAGAATATATTGTATTATTAAAACAAATATATATACATATATACGTACACATAAATATCCATATACACACACACACACACACACACACACACACACACACATATATATATATATAATTGTTTTTAACATAATAACAATTATTTATCATTAAACTATAGATCAATACACCCTACTGTTGACAATTGTGCTCTATACTATATAAATACTAAAATAATCATGTAATATCACGTTTACTATTTGCTAAAACTATATATCTCGACAATTTATTTAATACACTTTTTTGGTTCGATATCATAATAGTTTTAAATTTCTGTAAAGTAGGCCAAGAACAATAATAATTCGGTAAGCAGTTGCACCTAATTTCTCTATAAAATGGACAAACGAGTAGAAAATGGTACTCTGTTTCTACTGCTTTCATGTTACATTTTGTACAAATTCTATTTTCCCTTTCAATATTTCTATGTCCTCCTTCTTCTATTAACAATTTATGTGCCGAGCATCTAAATCTAGTTAGAGCTGTGCGATGATTAATGCTATTGATACAGCTTAAATATTTCTCCTGTTGGAAAACGCTTTTAAATGTACAATATGTTTCTAATTTAGGCAAATGGCTTATTTCAGAATACCATTGTTGTACATATTGATCTTTGATGCGCTGTATAACACTATTTATCGGTATATTAGTTACATCAACAATGTCACATAAATAAGCAAATCCTAAGTTGTTTAGCAACGATTTGACATCACCATACCATTTGTTCAAATTATTACCATGCCTATCTTTCATATGAAGCAATTTATACATGAGAGAATCAGGCTGTTTCAATAATTTATACCAATATTTTATTATTCTTATCTTTCTATGCACAATTAAAGAAATTCGACCTAGTTCTCCATACACGGCAGCATTTGTTGTCTGCTGTCGAACATTAATCAATTGTTTCATAAATTTCATATGTACACGTTCAATATTAGGGGCCTTATGTAAACCCCATATTTCAGACCCATAATTTAAAATAGGTAAAACCATAGAATCAAACAACTGTACTTTTTCAGATATATCTAAGGACACAATATCAAATAAAGAACTTAGTGAAAAAAGAGCCTTTAAAGCTTGGTTTGATAATGCCTTTTGCGACTGAAAAAAACGTCCATTAGACGAAATAGTAACTCCTAAATAAATAAAAGTTTTAACATTCTGAAGTTTTCGACTGTCATAAAACACATCAAACGATTCGTCCCTATTACCCTGTTTACATAGCATAACAACTGTTTTTTCTGTATTTACTGTTATACCCCACTTCATACAGTAACAATGCAACTTATTTAACAAGTTCTGCAATCCTTCTTTCGTATACGAAAAAAGCACTATGTCATCAGCAAATAATAAAAGGAACAGTTGCAATTCCTCTACAGTGAAAACATCAGTTGATTCAGCATTTACATATGCTTGCATGTCATTAATAAAAAACAAAAACAATAAGGGGGATAATGGTTCACCCTGTTTCACACCCATATAGCTTTCGAAATAATCGGAAGTTGTACCATTGACTCTAACACATGATTTCACATTTTCATACATAACTTTTAACATTCTAACAATTTTTGTTGAGGCTCCATATTTTAACAATTTAAACCAGATGCCATGTCTGTATACCATATCGAATGCTTTTCGAAAATCCACAAAAGCTAAATATAACTTTTTCTTTTCAAAATTTAAAATTTTATTTATGACGCTATTTAACACAAATAAACAATCAGTTGTGCTTGTTCCTTTTCGAAAACCAAATTGGTTGTCAGATAATAAATTATTGCTTTCTGCCCATTTTCTTAATCTGTTATCTAATAATATTGAAAATATTTTAGAAAAGATGCTAGTAAGTGTGATTCCTCTGTAATTATTAACATTATTTAAGGCACCCTTTTTTGGTACAGGCACAATAATTCCCGTAGTCCAACTTTCAGGATAAATACAATTTGTATACATATAATTAAATAATTTACAAAGTACCGTTGACAATAATTCGTTACATTCTAAAAATATTTCAGGAATCAGTACGTCACTTCCTCCGCTTTTGCCTCTTTTCAATGAAGAAATGGCTTGTTCTACTTCACATACATTAAAGTTCATATCTAAATCGTCGACATTATTTTGATTATAATCATCATTCCGTAGTTGCTCTTCAACAATAGAATCTGAAAATATATTGTCAGTTGAAAATAAGTCTTTAAAATGTTCATAGAATTCTTGCTTACTAATATTACCGCGCTTTGATTTCTTTGATTTCAGCCGTTTTAACTCAGACCAAAATTTGCGTGGCTGATTATTAGCTAGATTGTGTAATTCACTCTTTTGTTTATTCTTATGTCGTGCAATAGCTCTCCTTTTAACTTGTTTATACCGCCGGCGTCTTATTATTAATAGTTCATTATTTTCAACTGATCGACATTTTCTATAATTTCTAGTTGCTAGTTTAAATTCCCGTCGTGCATATTCACAATCATTGTTAAACCAAGGGCTTTTAAGTTTACGCTTGCTGCCTCTGTTAAATGTTCGTTTTTGTCCAAAAACAGAAAAAGCTTTATCGTAAAACCATGTTGACATAGTGTCAATACCAATATTTAAATCAACATTTCTTGATACTATGTCATTAACAATAGTATCAATATTTTGAAATTCAGAAAACATTACATCTCTATAACGTTGTATATTTTCAACGTTAAATCTAAGTTTATCATAAGTACAATTATCGTTAATAGTATTCGTCTCATGTGTGTTATTCACAGCAAAACTTATTTGTATAGGTGCGTGTGTTGAGCAAGTATATATATCGTGTACGATAAAATCATTAATAAGTGGAAACACATCGTCAGAACATAAAGCATAATCAATGAGGCTATTTCCTTGAACAGTCATATTTGTATAACTACCAACACCAGCGTCGTCGCCACATCGACCGTTTACAATTCTTAATTTACTACTGAAACACATTTCTAGCAGCTTAATACCAGATGTATTTACACTATCATCCATTGAAAATCGATGCGGAATATTATATTCATATTCAATAGATTCGTCTCTGTTCATAACATGTATATATTTATTAAAGTGTGTGCTATTTTGTAAATCATCAGGTCTATTTCCACACCTTGCGTTTAAATCCCCCATCACGGACACATCGCCCAGTTCTGAATATTTCCGTACATTTTGTTCTAATACTTCGAAATAACCAATTTCGTGCATTGCATAATAAACAGAATTACTAGGAGGGATATATAAAAAGCAAATATAAAGGTCATCCTCTAATCCGAAAAATCGTTTACAACATTTGACCCAAATAAATCCAGTATAGTCTATTTCAGAAATTGTGATCCCACATTTGAATTTCTCTTTGTAATAAAGACAAATCCCCCCATGACCTCTTTTAGACTTTACACTTAGGCTTTCCTTTCTGGGTACATACACGGAATCATAACCTTCAATTTCGAATGTATCACTTTTTCGTTGCCAGGTTTCCGAAAAGAACAACACATCAAAATTAGAAACGAAATTTACAAAATCATCGTCAAACAAACAATTTTTTAAACCTTCAACATTCCAAGAGATAATATTTAAATTACACTTTTCTCGGGAATCCTATCTTGAACCGTCGTACTGTCGGCCGGGTTTGAATAGTTGATTGTTTATAAACAGTTTATCCCGGACCAGCACAGCACGGTGTCCGTCTTTCCGGGCCTTGAGCATCTCCGGGATAAGGGTACGGCGCCTTTCCATTACCTCTGGAGGGTGCTGATCTGAAACATTGTATGGAGTAGATCGAAGATTTACATGTCTTAGGCACTGTTTGAGAGTTTGCTTGGACTCTTTGTCTTTGAATCGGACGACTATTGGGCGTATCTTTCCTGTGTAAGGTGCACCTATTCTGTGTGTCACATCGATGGCCAAGCATGAATCAGGATCAGAAATATTTAATATTTTACTACAAAAGTCACGTATCTTCGATGCACAGTTCTCAACATATGGCCCAGGTACAGGTGTAGCTTCAGAAACTGGGTTGTTCATTTCCATTTCAGCCGCCTTTCCGGAAACTACTTCTGATATAAGAACACCGGAGGGTAAACTGGGGGGTACACTAGAAGGTACATGACGACTATAGTGGGCATTATGTGGGGTAGGGATCTGTACTGTGCCCTCTGGTATGCCAAAAAACAACATATTTAGACTCATTGAACGGCACTTTAATTCGACCATGTCTTCAACTAATGAATCATTTGCTGTATGTAACTTGGTGTTTTCACAGACTAGAGAGGTAAAATCGCGTTGGAGGTTTGAAATGTCCTGTTTGTTTACAGTGGTGCATGCGGACAAAGTGTCATATTGATCACTAACAAATTTCTGGCTATTCTCAAGCGCACTGATCTTTTGATCCATACTACCGAGGCGTACCGTTATCGCATCCATAGTTGTTTGAATGGATTTCAATTGACCCAGTTTATTGTCCATGTTGTCGAGACGTTGTAAAATAGATTGGAGAATATCACTTTGAGTATTTTGCTGGAGTGGTACTTGTGACAGGTTCGTATATGTAGGGGAGTAAGGGTACATAGGTGGCATGATGAACTGTCCCGCCGCACTGTTCAACATTGGAGAGGATCCATTATTTTGTAACGGTGTTTGCGGACCGGGTGGTTGACTGGCAGCCATCTTTGTCACACGTTTCACCTCTTTATCGTCGCTACCTGGCGAGATGATGTTTTTCCTCTTCTTTCCCATCACATACTTACAAATTGGAAATCACATAATGTCACAAATGAACTATATATGCACTGTGTCACAAATAGAGTAAAATTCTATCATTTACTTGTAATTAATTTTCTGCAATGTTTGAAATTTTCAACCACCATGTTTATGCATGCGCATACCATCAAGAACGGCGGCGTTTATCTTACATAACTGACCATCTGCCGTCGGCTGTCAACATATAATTTGTTCCCGTGCAAACAGAGAACTGATCATTTAGGCGCGAAAATAATAGCAGACGATTATACATAATACATAATACATAATACATAATAATAATAATATTACATGGTTAACAATGGGTCATAAATATAAATAAATAAATATATGACAATAATCTTTTCGTGCAAATATATTGGTTTGATTTTTCTATCTTTTGCACAATATATATAACTTTCTATTGTCTACCGATTAAAATGTTGTTGTATCCATAATTTACATTTATATCTGTTGAATGTTATTGTTAAGTAGTGTTCATTTTCTATAGCGTTGGTATTGCAGTAATAGCGCCCATTTTGTATTCTTAAATAGTTGACAGGTGCTGTATATACTTGCCTTGTGTGTTTCTCGTCTTTATTTCTTCAACTTGCAGCACTTAGCGCAGTAGTTAACACGCTCATTTCTCACCAATGCAACCTGGGTTCGATCCTCAAACTGGGAATTATGTGAAATGGTACATTGGTCGCCAACTCAGACAGATGGGTTTCTCTGGGGGACTCCGGTTTTCTCCCACACAAATGACCACATGTACGCTTTCATCCATGCCAACGAGAGTGATTAATATAAGTTGCTAAGCTTGTTTCGCAATCGTTTAGCAAATTTACTTCCTACTGTTGTGCATGACTTATCATGTTACATATGAACTAAATGTTATTATCCATCATGCTTACCTACTTATAAAATCATGTTTACCTTTATAATTGAGCTATAATTTAGTAAAATGTTAAACTTATTTCTGTTACAATGATTGCCAAACCAATGCAAACATGTGGTGGCCCTACATGGGTGAGAAAGCTGTAGTACCATCATGCATATTTTCCCGACCGGAGATTCTCCCTGGGCCGCGTGGTGTGCGGTGAGCATGCTAACCACTGTGCTAATCGTACAGCCGACATTGGGTTACTTGCATAAAAAATATACATACAAACATACTTTTGACTAACAAATGGAACACAATTTGAATAGAAATAAGTATTTTGCTTCTTTGTGCTTCAGCACATTTTGATGGCTGCAATGGGCATGGATCATGTTGGAGGTATGGTCCACACAAGAGTGACGTCATGTGCTGCTGTGAAAAAGCTGCTAACCACTGTGCTAATCGTACAGCCGACATTGGGTTACTTGCATAAAAAATATACATACAAACATACTTTTGACTAACAAATGGAACACAATTTGAATAGAAATAAGTATTTTGCTTCTTTGTGCTTCAGCACATTTTGATGGCTGCAATGGGCATGGATCATGTTGGAGGTATGGTCCACACAAGAGTGACGTCATGTGCTGCTGTGAAAAAGCTGCTAACCACTGTGCTAATCGTACAGCCGACATTGGGTTACTTGCATAAAAAATATACATACAAACATACTTTTGACTAACAAATGGAACACAATTTGAATAGAAATAAGTATTTTGCTTCTTTGTGCTTCAGCACATTTTGATGGCTGCAATGGGCATGGATCATGTTGGAGGTATGGTCCACACAAGAGTGACGTCATGTGCTGCTGTGAAAAAGGTAGGATTATTTCTGGAAAATGATGAATGAGTTCAATTAATGCCGTACATTTAAGAAATCACAATCTCCCTGTTTTGTTGTTACTATTGAAACATGTACACACACCTCTAGTAGTAGTAATCTTTATTTACATCTCATCATTGTACGCACAATATTTACAATAATAATACATGTATAGTTTACATAATAAAAGTAAGATGCCACTCCAACATGGAGTTATAAGAGATGAACAAACTTATACATACTCATTTATCACATTATGTCATTGCAATATCCCTGCTAATCGGATATTAAAAAATATGCGCTATGTTATTCATTTTCTGTTCTTTATGTTCAATTAACAAGACACCGATGAGACAATACACCGATGAGACAATAGCTCCTCCCACTAGTCACATGATCAGAATTGTATAGACACCGACTATCGCGACAAGGTGTCTAGGAAAATGGTGGATGTTTGATAACTCTTAGGGTTGCTGAAGGTGTGTCGCTTTATCGATCACTGATTGGCTTATCGGGTTAGGTTGATTGACAGCTTGTGTTGTTTTAATTGCCTTATACCGAGCCCAAGTCTGAGGCTCCAGTTACCTCCCCTGATGTTCCAGAACTTGATTGGACTACTTTATAACATGATTGCATCTACTAAGGCTTGTGTTAATAATGGCATGAACATTGTACATGAACTTTGTCTTCTACACCTTGTTAGCTTAACTATTCCCCCATAGAAACACCTCTTGATGCCATTGCAAATACGACCTACATTGACAGTGTAGTAGTCAAACCAATGTTCATAATGAAGGCCAGAATCTCATGTGGTCCCAGTAATATCTATGGAGATGGGATAGATATGGCCACTACTTACCAACTTAATGGTAGCCCAATATATGTCGTGTGTATGGAGATACAATAGTATATTAACCTAAATCCTTATTAATATACATCAATTATTATAGCTGAAGCATAACTTCAGATGTCTCGCTACGACCGTAGCAAAATTGTTCATGGCAGTGAAATTTCATTTCTTGTGTGACCAAGTTTAAACTGATGTCCAATTGATTGTGTGTAACACAGATGCATAACGTATGTACTAAAGGGCTTACTCTACTGGAGTAGGGTTTTGCTGGGTCAGTCTGTATCCATCTTCCCATATATACATCTAGAGTTGATTCTATACAACCATACTATAGGCAGACGTTATGGCGTCCCCCCTCGTCGGCTCTTATCTACGTCTGGTCTATTTACGGCTCTTTCCAAGGTTTAAACTATATAAACTCTCTGGTCGGTTGTCTAGGGGTATATTTCATTTCTCTATCAATACAATAACCACGTAAAACAATGTTCTTTTTCTATCTATTTTACTGGTCGTCTGGTATATCTTCTATTTCATATATTTAAGTCCCGTGAATCTATGATTTATTATCTATATCATAATCACTTCAAGCCTCATTTATTTCTAGTGTCTTTATTAGATCACCGCCCTGTCGATAATTGGATTACATTTTTAATCTTCAATATACAATCAAGGTTATCTCAATTAGACTGTCTAATCAGCCGCTCGCGTCTTTTGATAAATTCAATATCTATCCGAACTGTTCTGGTATCAATTTATTACCGCTATATTTTAGAGATAATTTGTATCTCTTATCTATATCATATCATCTATCACGTATTCTATACAAGACATACGGTACTATTTAATCCATCGCTATTCAAAGTGTTCGTAACACTTAAGTTCGTTTTATAAGTATATTTAAATTAATATACAGATAACATCTCATCTTGTATCTTAGCTTTCACGTATTCTATTTAAGACATACGGTGCTAGTTAATCAATCGCTATTCACTGTGTCCATAACACTTAAGTTCAGTTTATAGTTCGTTTTATAAGTATATTAAATTAATATACATTAAGGCATTTCGCAGTAAATGTTTTCTATTTGAGATACACAATCAATCCTTGCATAAGGACAGCCTATTGTGTTCTAATTTCTCATCATAATTACTCGGAATTATATACATTTAAGTCAGACAGCTTGGCGCTGACCACCTGTTACCTTACGCAATCAAAATAGTAACTTTAACGAAACAGCCAGACATATTGGCGCCTCATCAAAAGAAACCGACAACTATTACATAATTTCTCGCGGTAAGATAAATTAGCGATACACAAATTAATATCTCATGTAATCATCTTTTTGCGAATATTTATAATATATTCATTAGACAATCACAATACTTAGTATCGTGTGCAAAATAGCTGTTTTTTGCACAACGTCTGTAACGTAGAAATAAAGGAAGTGCAAGTTGTACGGTTGGGTTGTAATTAACACTCGGAGAAGAGAGCAGAATAATTGTAATGTCTATTAGAATAATACAAAAACATAATGATAGTATACTTTAACACACAAAGACAGCATTGTTTGTGATCTGGGTGTTGGATACCAGTAAAATATATTTAAATTAAATTAATATGTCTATGAAAGACTTGACTTTGAGTGAAATGACTGACAACATGATTACAGGCTGTCCGATTAGCATGCTCGCTTCTCACTAATGCAACCCGGGTTTGATCATCGGACCGGGAAGTATGTGAGATGGTATGGTAGTTGCCAGATCGGACATATGGGTTTTCTCCGGGTACTCCGGTTTCCTCCCACACGAATGACCACACATTTACGTGTTCATCCGTGCCAAAGAGAGTGATTGATATAAGTTGTTACAACTTATTGCGCAATCGTTGTAAAATAAAATAAAGTTTATACTTTTTTAACATGATTTCAACTTATAACTCTCGCATTTGCAATTCTTTTTGTTAATAAACTAATAGGAAAACTACAATAGTGTGTTCATATTATTGATATAATTAATTATCATAACTGTTGGCAGGTCCATACAAGATAAATAGCTTCAATATGTGTATGTGTTCGTTTAGAAAGTGTGTGTGTTTTACGTTTATTTATCGTCGCTACCGTTTGCCCATATGAGCGACGCCTTCTGAAGAGATTGGTCGTTTTAGATGTGTGGAGGATAGTGCTATGATACAGACAGAGACCAATTCCAGAGTCTCCTCTGGTTCTTTTACATGCACGGTGTAAAGCACCGACACGAGACCTCGGTTTAAAGTCCCATCTGAAAGATTGTTAATTTTATTAGGTCAGACGGGGGATCGAACCTGCGGTCCTGGATTACGAGTCCAACGTGATAATCACTAAACTACAGATCCGTCTGTCGCTTAGAAGGAGATATATGAAGACATTTTATGTGTTTACTTTGCTATTTTATCAGAATATGCGGGGGATCGGTGTCAAAATCATCTTACCACTACTACAACAACCACTACAACAACGACCACCACTACTACTCCAAGTACAACAACAGAACCATCAACAACAAGCAACCCATCCACCACTTCATCTACAATCACCCCGTCCACCGCTACGTCAACAACCATCCCATCAACCACTTCATCTACAACCACCCCATCCACCACTACATTCACGACCACCCCATCCATCACTACATCCACGACCACCCCATCCACCACTTCATCTACAACAACCCCGTCCATGACTACATCTATAACCACCCCATCCACCACTACATCCACGACCACTCCATCCATCACTACATCCACGACCACCCCATCCACCACTTCATCTACAACAACCCCGTCCATCACTACATCCACATCCACTACTAAATCTACAACAATCATCTCATCAACAATGACAAAAACGACTGCAACAGCAATGACATCTTCCATCCCAACTACAACATCTATCACTACAAGAGCTACATCAACTAAACCTTCAACGCCAACAATGGCCATGCCAACAAGCACTACCTATACATCGACACGTAACTCTACGGTTACATCCACATCTGCAAGTACTTCTACGACTACACCATCTACTACAACTCAAACAATAAAGGTATTTGTGAGCTGCCTTATTTCAGAATTATTACAAACTGTGCTGTAAGCTTAGATACTTAAACCAAGGAGTCTGCTTGATTTATGTACTGTTGTATAAGTTTGTACAACATTCTTTTCGCTTGATTGAGAAACAATTATAATACATTAATTTAATCACTCTGAGAGAAGAGGCAATTATGATTGATATGTCTTGCCTAAGGATACCACAAACACAGAGGTTCAACTCACAGCCCTCATTTACGATGTACTCACTACACAATGTTAATGACGATTATATATATTTGGATAATGAACATTTCTCAATGACACTTTGATGTTTGATAAAAGGTCGCCACATACACCACCGCCATGGTTCTGGCAGGGGTCAGACTCACAGCTCCCTCAGGTAGTCACCGTATCCATTACACCATGCTAATGGCTACCGTTTGTAATTGGATTGTAAACATTTCTCATATTTCTCTAATATTTGATCAAGTGGTGTCACATGTATACAAGTCAGCATTACATGATATTTCATCTTGCAAGTTCCGCATTCCGTTACTAATCTTTGGCAAATATTATGTTTTTAATTAAGAAATAAAATCAACCTGTGTTACGTTTAATAGGGTATACAATACATTTGTATGCATGTGTTGGGGCCGACGACCTCCACATACACATTAAACAATACAAATGTATTGTATCCACCAATAAACGAAGCACATGTTAATTGTATTCCTTATATTTATACTACTTTTTATAACGATTTGCTAACAAACCAGCATGTTTAATTGTGAATGCATTGGTTCCAGTGTCCTGTTGTACAGCCAATGTACACAATATAAACGTATCTTTAGGAACACATTTCAGCCAATTGTTACAGCTTTGCTCCTTTGGTAATCCCACTTATGTTAGTCTCGTAGTAGTACTGCCCACTTATGTTAGTCTCGTAGTAGTACTGCCCACTTCTGTCAGTCTCGTAGTAGTACTGCCCACTTATGTTAGTCTCATAATAGTACTGCCCACTTCTGTCGGTCTCGTAATAGTACTACCCACTTATGTTAGTCTCGTAGTAGTACTGCCCACTTATGTTAGTCTCGTAGTAGTACTGCCCACTTATGTTAGTCTCGTTGTAGTACTGCCCACTTCTGTTAGTCTCGTAATAGTACTGCCCACTTATGTTAGTCTCGTAGTAGTACTGCCCACTTATGTTAGTCTTGTAGTAGTACTGCCCACTTATGTTAGTCTCGTTGTAGTACTGCCCACTTCTGTTAGTCTCGTAATAGTACTGCCCTTTGTTGTTGTGTTTGTTTGTGTTGTGTGTTGTTTGTTGTTGTTTTGTTGTGTTTTGTTACTTATGTTAGTCTCGTAGTAGTACTGCCCACTTATGTTAGTCTCGTAGTAGTACTGCCCACTTATGTTAGTCTCGTAATAGTACTGCCCACTTATGTTAGTCTCGTAATAGTACTGCCCACTTATGTTAGTCTCGTAGTAGTACTGCCCACTTATGTTAGTCTCGTAGTAGTACTGCCCACTTCTGTCAGTCTCGTAGTAGTACTGCCCACTTATGTTAGTCTCGTAATAGTACTGCCCACTTCTGTCGGTCTCGTAATAGTACTACCCACTTATGTTAGTCTCGTAGTAGTACTGCCCACTTATGTTAGTCTCGTAGTAGTACTGCCCACTTCTGTCAGTCTCGTAATAGTACTGCCCACTTATGTTAGTCTCGTAGTAGTACTGCCCACTTATGTTAGTCTCGTAATAGTACTGCCCACTTATGTTAGTCTCGTAATAGTACCCCCCCCACACTTATGTTAGTCTCGTAGTAGTACTGCCCACTTCTGTCGGTCTCGTAATAGTACTACCCACTTATGTTAGTCTCGTAGTAGTACTGCCCACTTATGTTAGTCTCGTAGTAGTACTGCCCACTTATGTTAGTCTCGTTGTAGTACTGCCCACTTCTGTTAGTCTCGTAATAGTACTGCCCACTTATGTTAGTCTCGTTGTAGTACTGCCCACTTATATTAGTCTCGTAGTAATACTGCCCACTTATGTTAGTCTCGTTGTAGTACTGCCCACTTATGTTAGTCTCGTAGTAGTACTGCCCACTTATGTTAGTCTCGTAATAGTACTGCCCACTTAGTAGTCTCGTAGTAGTACTGCCCACTTATGTTAGTCTCGTAGTAGTACTGCCCACTTATGTTAGTCTCGTAGTAGTACTGCCCACTTATGTAGTCTCGTAGTAGTACTGCCCACTTATGTTAGTCTCGTAATAGTACTGCCCACTTTATGTTAGTCTCGTAGTAGTACTGCCCACTTATGGTTAGTCTCGTAGTAGTATGGTTTGTTGTTGTAATAGTACTGCCCACTTATGTTAGTCTCGTAGTAGTACTGCCCACTTATGTTAGTTGTTGTACTTGCCCACTTATATTAGTCTCGTAGTAGTACCCCCCCCCCACTTATGTTAGTCTCATAATAGTACCGCCCACACACTTATGTTGTCTCGTAGTAGGTACCCCCCACACTTATGTTAGTCTCGTAATAGTACTGCCCACTTATATTAGTCTCGTAGTAGTACCCCACTTATGTTAGTCTCGTAATAGTACCCCCCACACACTTATGTTAGTCTCGTAATAGTACTGCCCGCTTTTGTTAGTCTCGTAATAGTACTGCCCATTTATGTTAGTCTCGTAATAGTACTGCCCACTTATGTTAGTCTCGTAGTAGTACTGCCCACTTATGTTAGTCTCGTAATGGTACTGCCCACTTATGTTAGTCTCGTAGTAGTACTGCCCACTTATGTTAGTCTCGTAGTAGTACTGCCCACTACTGTTAGTCTAGTAATAGTACTGCCCACTTATGTTAGTCTCGTAGTAGTACTGCCCACTTATGTTAGTCTCGTTGTAGTACTGCCCACTTATATTAGTCTCGTAGTAATACTGCCCACTTATGTTAGTCTCGTTGTAGT
>CM026397.1:84309291-84328215 GCA_014843695.1 Archivesica marissinica | reverse complement strand
GCTGTGTAATCTATAAGAGTGAGAGAGTATGCTGTGTAATCTATAAGAATGAGAGAGTATGCTGTGTAATCTATAAGAATGAGAGATTATGCTGTGTAATCTATAAGAATGACATAGTATGCTGTGTAATCTATAAGAGTGAGAGATTATGCTGTGTAATCTATAAGAATGAGAGATTATGCTGTGTAATCTATAAGAATGAGAGATTATGCTGTGTAATCTATAAGAATGAGATATTATGCTGTTTAGTATATAAGAGCGAGAGATTATGCTGTGTAATCGATAGGAGTGAGAGATTATGCTGTGTAATATATAAGAATGAGAGATAATGCTGTGTAATCTCTAAGAATGAGAGATAATGCTGTGTAATCTCTAAGAATGAGAGATAATGCTGTGTAATCGATAGGAGCGAGAGATAATGCTGTGTAATCGATAGGAGCGAGAGATAATGCTGTGTAATCGATAGGAGCGAGAGATAATGCTGTGTAATTGATAGGAGTGAGAGAGTATGCTGTGTAATTGATAGGAGTGAGAGAGTATGCTGTGTAATTGATAGGAGTGAGAGAGTATGCTGTGTAATTGATAGGAGTGAGAGAGTATGCTGTGTAATTGATAGGAGTGAGAGAGTATGCTGTGTAATCGATAGGAGTGATAGAGTATGCTGTGTAATCGATAGGAGTGAGAGAGTATGCTGTGTAATTGATAGGAGTGAGATAGTATGCTGTGTAATTGATAGGAGTGAGAGAGTATGCTGTGTAATCGATAGGAGTGAGAGATTATGCTGTGTAATCTATAAGAATGAGAGATTATGCTGTGTAATCTATAAGAATGAGAGATTATGCTGTGTAATCTATAAGAATGACAGATTATGCTGTGTAATCTATAAGAATGAGAGAATATGCTGTGTAATCTATAAGAGTGAGAGAGTATGCTGTGTAATCGATAGGAGCGAGAGATTATGCTGTGTAATCGATAGGAGTGAGAGAGTATGCTGTGTAATCTATAAGAATGAGAGAGTATGCTGTGTAATCAATAAGAATGAGAGATTATGCTGTGTAATCTATAAGAGCGAGAGATTATGCTGTGTAATCGATAGGAGTGAGAGATTATGCTGTGTAATCTATAAGAGTGAGAGATTATGCTGTGTAATCTATAAGAATGAGAGAATATGCTGTGTAGTCGATAAGAGCGAGAGAGAGTATGCTGTGTAGTCGATAAGAGCGAGAGAGAGAGTATGCTGTGTAATCTATAAGAGCAATCACAGAGAGCATATGTGTCTGATATATGGGGATGATTCGTTTGTAAAACATGGGTGTCAGAGAGGATACTCTTTGTAATGTGTATGTATGTAAACAAACAATATTTCGAAATGACATCACCGCTCATACTTTGTGTACCGTCACTATGTGTGATTTCGAGATGACATCACCGCTCATACTTTGTGTACCGTCGCTATGTGTGATTTCAACAAAATACTAGTACATGTTTCAATATAACTATTCTGAATTTAGCAAAATGTGTTCCCGTGTGTACTTCTATATCTAATGCAAGTAATATACGTTTGTCTCTGATTGCTGGAATGTTTCTCAGCGGGACCCTTGTATGACTACAACAATAACTAGTATTCATAGTCCAGTATCTATCTATCTATCTTCCTTTAATGTCGAACCCCTCGCGGGGACGTAGACATGTTGCACGTCAAAAACCGCAAAGAAGTTAAAAGTATGAGTAGTTAAAAGTATAATTTAAGAAGGTATGAAAATAAGTTGTGTTAAATGTTTAAAAGCAGCTACGCAGAACAACTAGGGACTGGCATGTTCAATATGGCAAACTGCCGTATTGAATTGCTCTATGGTAGGGAGATGGACAATGTCAGGAGGGAGGTGGTTCCAATGATAGATTGTTCTTGGAAAGAAGGACAACTTGTAGTAGTATGTAGTTGCTGTAATTAACCTATAGCTTAAGGAATGGCAATGGCGAGTAGGACGGGAGAGAGGAACTAGGTAATTTTCAATGGGAATAGCAACAAGATCATTATGAATTTTATACATAAGGGATAACCTATTGTCAATACGCCGTTGATCTAGTCTAATAGAGCTTAATAGATTTACCATACATCTAGTATATAGTGTAGCTTTATATACACACACTAGTTCATGCGTAGGGAGTTTAGAAAACGCAACATATTCGCTTCGAACACAGACGATTACACATGTAGCATACACCTCAAGTTCATACAAAATGCATGCTGAAATAAAGTACACAGCTATAGCAAAGCTGTCACAAAATATTCACGTTAGCTCTATGCAACATAATGTTACTGACACATTAACTTATGATACTTTGTGTATTCACTTATATGTAATTTCGTGCAATATATACTAGTAGCTGTTTACAACTTATTACTGTACTGACAACACTTCTAACAATGTCTTGTGTATAGCCGTTAGCAACGTATGTAAAGTGTTTGTTTATTATAGTGTCACCCCCTATGTTTATTATAGTGTCACCCCCTATGTTTATTATAGTGGCACCCCCTATGTTTATTATAGTGTCACACCCTAATTAAAGGAGGGCCAGCAATTTCTGACTTATGAGGCACCTCATTTTATGAACATCAGTACTTCCCAAGTGCTATGCTTGTATGCCAGGCGTCATGCTGGTAGGCACTCGGTAACCATTATTCAACTAGCTAGCTGGCGGCCATAACTGACAAGGTTCGAACATTCTACGTCCCGCTCTGTAGTCGGACGCCTTAACCACCAGGTCACGGAGTTTCGTACAATACCATGTGTAGACACATACCTTCTTACTATACCATGTGTAGACACATACCTTCTTACTATACCATGTATGGACAAATACCTTCTTACTGTACCATGTATGGACAAATACCTTCTTACTATACCATGTATGGACAAATACCTTCTTACTATACCATGTGTAGACACATACCTTCTTACTATACCATGTGTAGACACATACCTTCTTACTATACCATGTGTAGACACATACCTTCTTACTATACCATGTGTAGACACATACCTTCTTACTATACCATGTGTAGACACATACCTTCTTACTATACCATATGTAGACACATACCTTCTTACTGTACCATGTATGGACACATACCTTCTTACTGTACCATGTGTAGACACATACCTTCTTACTATACCATGTGTAGACACATACCTTCTTACTATACTATTTACATATTCCATTGTGGGTTCACATATACGTTCTAAAAATATGTTTTTAATTGCTTCTTAAAATACAAATATATGCAATGAACCAGCAACCTATTAAAATGTTAGTAAGCTGATAACAATATTGCTATTCTATTATGTTCCTACATATGGCTTGCGGAAGGTCGATGGTTTTACCTGAGTGTCCGTCCGTGCCTGCAATACTGCTTTGGGGGACATTCGATGTCTTCCGCCACCAACACTAGCTCGGATTTATGTTGCAATGTGGAATCCCACTAGGAGTGATGAAAACATTATTTCATGTGCAGAAGCTATTCAGCTGGGTGTGGAAGTCGGCGGTTCTATCAGGGTTCGCGTCCGTGTCTGAAATACTGCTTTGAAGGGCACCCGGGGTCTTCCTCAACGAAATCAAAAGCCTTACCAAACGTAGGACAGGCTTACCAAACGTAGGACAGGCTTACCAAACGTAGGACAGGCTTACCAAACGTAGGACAGGCTTACCAAACGTAGGACAGGCTTACCAAACATAGGACAGGCATACCAAACGTAGGACAGGCATACCAAACGTAGGACAGGCTTACCAAACGTAGGACAGCCTTACCAAACGTAGGACAGCCTTACCAAACGTAGGACAGCCTTACCAAACGTAGGACAGGCTTACCAAACGTAGGACGGCTTACATTTAGCGGGACACGCAAACTACTGTCGTGTTTCCTCCGGCGTGTTCACCCCCACTCCCTCTCTGGTTCTATGGTTACGCTATATGACAGACATCCATGTACAAGCTATATGACATCTACAGACATCCATGCACAAGCTATATGACATCTACAGACATTCATGCATAAGCTATACGACATCTACAGACATCCATGCACAAGCAATATGACATCTACAGACATCCATGCACAAGCTATATGACATATACAGACATTCATGCATAAGCTATATGACATATACAGCCATTCATGCATAAGCTATATGACATATACAGCCATTCATGCATAAGCTATATGACATCTACAGCCATTCATGCATAAGCTATATGACATATACAGACATTCATGCATAAGCTATATGACATATACAGCCATTCATGCATAAGCTATATGACATATACAGACATTCATGCATAACCTATATGACATCTACAGCCATTCATGCATAAGCTATATGACATATACAGACATTCATGCATAAGCTATATGACATATACAGCCATTCACGCATAAGCTATATGACATATACAGACATTCATGCATAAGCTATATGACATCTACAGCCATTCATGCATAAGCTATATGACATATACAGACATTCATGCATAAGCTATATGACATATACAGCCATTCATGCATAAGCTATATGACATATACAGACATTCATGCATAAGCTATATGACAGCTACAGCCATTCATGCATAAGCTATATGACATATACAGACATTCATACATAAGCTATATGACATATACAGCCATTCATGCATAAGCTATATGACATCTACAGCCATTCATGCATAAGCTATATGACATATACAGACATTCATGCATAAGCTATACGACATATACAGACATCCATGTACAAGCTATATGACATATACAGCCATTCATGCATCAGCTATATGACATATACAGACATTCATGCATAAACTATATAACATATACAGACATTCATGTACAAGCTATACGACATATACAGCCATTCATGCATAAGCAATATGACATATACAGACATCCATGTACAAGCTATATGACATATACAGCCATTCATGCATAAGCTATATGACATATACAGCCATTCATGCATAAGCTGTATGACATATACAGCCATTCATGCATACTCTATATGACATATACAGCCATTCATGCATAATCTATATGACATATACAGCCATTCATGCATAATATATATGACATATACAGCCATTCATGCATAAGTTATATGACATATACAGCCATTCATGCATAAGCTATATGACATATACAGCCATTCATGTATAATCTATATGACATATTCAGCCATTCATGCATAAGCTATATGACATATACAGCCATTCATGCATAAGCTATATGACATATACAGCCATTCATGCATAATATATATGACATATACAGCCATTCATGCATAATCTATATGACATATACAGCCATTCATGCATAATCTATATGACATATACAGCCATTCATGCATAAGCAAGCTTAATGTGTAATATAAGTATCAGTTAATACTCGTTATGTATTCAATTTTCATAAAAGTGTATTTATTGTAGACCCCCCTGATTAATCGTGGCGGTGCCTCCAGAAGTATATTTATTGTAGACCCACTGATTAATCGTCGCGGTGTCTCCAGAAGTATATTTATTGTAGACCCACTGATTAATCGTGGCGGTGCCTCCAGAAGTATATGTATTGTAGACCCATTGATTAATCGTGGCGGTGTCTCCAGAAGTATATTTATTGTAGACGCCCCTGATTAATCGTGGCGGTGTCTCCATAAGTATATTTATTGTAGACCCCCTGATTAATCGTGGCGGTGTCTCCATAAGTATATTTATTGTAGACCCCCCTGATTAATCGTGGCGGTGCCCCCAGAAGTATATTTATTGTAGACCCCCCTGATTAATCGTGGCGGTGTCTCCATAAGTATATTTATTGTAGACCCCCCTGATTAATCGTGGAGGTGTCTCCAGAAGTATATTTATTGTAGACCCCCCTGATTAATCGTGGCGGTGCCTCCATAAGTATATTTATTGTAGACCCCCTGATTAATCGTGGCGGTGCCTCCATAAGTATATTTATTGTAGACCCCCTGATTAATCGTGGCGGTGTCTCCAGAAGTATATTTATTGTAGACCCCCTGATTAATCGTGGCGGTGCCTCCAGAAGTATATTTATTGTAGACCCCCTGATTAATCGTGGCGGTGTCTCCAGAAGTATATTTATTGTAGACCCCCTGATTAATCGTGGCGGTGTCTCCAGAAGTATTTTTATTGTAGACCCACTGATTAATCGTGGCGGTGTCTCCATAAGTATATTTATGTAGACCCCCTGATTAATCGTGGCGGTGCCTCCATAAGTGTATTTATTGTAGACCCCCTGATTAATCGTGGCGGTGCCTCCAGAAGTATATTTATTGTAGAACCACTGATTAATCGTGGCGGTGTCTACAGAAGTATATTTATTGTAGACACCCTGATTAATCGTGGCGGTGCCTCCAGAAGTATATTTATTGTAGACCCACTGATTAATCGTGGCGGTGTCTCCATAAGTATATGTATTGTAGACCCCCCTGATTAATCGTGGCGGTGCCTCCATAAGTGTATTTATTGTAGACCCCCCTGATTAATCGTGGCGGTGCCTCCAGAAGTATATTTATTGTAGACCCACTGATTAATCGTGGCGGTGTCTCCAGAAGTATATTTATTGTAGACCCACTGATTAATCGTGGCAGTGCCTCCAGAAGTATATTTATTGTAGACCCACTGATTAATCGTGGCGGTGTCTCCAGAGGTATATTTATTGTAGACCCCCCTGATTAATCGTGGCGGTGTCTCCATAAGTATATTTATTGTAGACCCCCTGATTAATCGTGGCGGTGTCTCCATAAGTATATTTATTGTTACCCCCCCTGATTAATCGTGGCAGTGCCCCCAGAAGTATATTTATTGTAGACCCCCACTGATTAATCGTGGCAGTGTCTCCATAAGTATATTTATTGTAGACAACCCTGATTAATCGTGGAGGTGTCTCCAGAAGTATATTTATTGTAGACCACCCTGATTAATCGTGGCGGTGCCTCCAGAAGTATATTTATTGTAGACCCCCTGATTAATCGTGGCGGTGCCTCCATAAGTATATTTATTGTAGACCCCCTGATTAATCGTGGCGGTGCCTCCAGAAGTATATTTATTGTAGACCCCCTGATTAATCGTGGCGGTGCCTCCAGAAGTATATTTATTGTAGACCCCCTGATTAATCGTGGCGGTGTCTCCAGAAGTATTTTTATTGTAGACCCCTGATTATCGTGGCGGTGCCAAAGTTTTTATTGTAGACCCCCTGATTAATCGTGGCGGTGCCCCCAAAGTATATTTATTGTAGACCCCCTGATTAATCGTGGCGGTGTCTCCATAAGTATATTTATTGTAGACCCCCTGATTAATCGTGGCGGTGTCTCCAGAAGTATATTTATTGTAGACCCCCCTGATTAATCGTGGCGGTGCCTCCATAAGTATATTTATTATCGTGGCGGTGCCTCCAGAAGTATATTTATTGTAGACCCACTGATTAATCGTGGCGGTGTCTCCATAAGTATATTTATTGTAGACCCCCCTGATTAATCGTGGCGGTGCCTCCATAAGTATATTTATTGTAGACCCCCTGATTAATCGTGGCGGTGCCTCCAGAAGTATATTTATTGTAGACCCACTGATTAATGGTGGCGGTGCCTCCAGACGTATATTTATTGTAGACCCCCTGATTAATCGTGGCGGTGCCTCCAGAAGTATTTTATTGTAGACCCTGTTAATCGTGGCGGTGCCTCCAGAAGTATATTTATTGTAGACCCCCCTGATTAATCGTGGCGGTGTCTCCATAAGTATATTTATTGTAGACCCCCTGATTAATCGTGGCGGTGTCTCCATAAGTATATTTATTGTAGACCCCCCGATTAATCGTGGCGGTGCCTCCAGAAGTATATTTATTGTAGACCCCCTGATTAATCGTGGCGGTGCCTCCATAAGTATATTTATTGTAGACCCCCTGATTAATCGTGGCGGTGTCTCCAGAAGTATATTTATTGTAGACCCCCTGATTAATCGTGGCGGTGCCTCCAGAAGTATATTTATTGTAGACCCCCTGATTAATCGTGGCGGTGCCTCCAGAAGTATATTTATGTAGACCCCCTGATTAATCGTGGCGGTGTCTCCAGAAGTATATTATTGTAGACCCCCTGATTAATCGTGGCGGTGCCTCCAGAAGTATATTTATTGTAGACCCCCTGATTAATCGTGGCGGTGTCTCCAGAAGTATTTTTATTGTAGACCCACTGATTAATCGTGGCGGTGCCCCCAGAAGTATATTTATTGTAGACCCCCCTGATTAATCGTGGCGGTGTCTCCATAAGTATATTTATTGTAGATCCCCTGATTAATCGTGGCGGTGTCTCCAGAAGTATATTTATTGTAGACCCCCTTATTAATCGTTGCGGTGCCTCCATAAGTATATTTATTGTAGACCCCCTGATTAATCGTGGCGGTGCCTCCAGAAGTATATTTATTGTAGACCCACTGATTAATCGTGGCGGTGCCCCCAGAAGTATATTTATTGTAGACCCCCTGATTAATCGTGGCGGTGTCTCCATAAGTATATGTATTGTAGACCCCCTGATTAATCGTGGCGGTGTCTCCAGAAGTATATTTATTGTAGACCCCCCTGATTAATCGTGGCGGTGCCTCCATAAGTATATTTATTGTAGACCCACTGATTAATCGTGGCGGTGTCTCCATAAGTATCTTTATTGTAGACACCCCTGATTAATCGTGGCGGTGCCCCCAGAAGTATGTTTATTGTAGACCCCCCTGATTAATCGTGGCGGTGTCTCCAGAAGTATATTTATTGTAGACCCCCTGATTAATCGTGGCGGTGTCTCCAGAAGTATATTTATTGTAGACCCCCCTGATTAATCGTGGCGGTGTCTCCATAAGTATATTTATTGTAGATCCCCAGATTAATCGTGGCGGTGTCTCCAGAAGTATATTTATTGTAGACCCCCCTGATTAATCGTGGCGGTGTCTCCATAAGTATATTTATTGTAGACACCCTGATTAATCGTGGCGGTGACTCCATAAGTATATTTATTGTAGACCCCCTTGATTAATCGTGGCGGTGCCCCCAGAAGTATATTTATTGTAGACCCCCCTGATTAATCGTGGCGGTGCCTCCATAAGTATATTTATTGTAGACCCCCCTGATTAATCGTGGCGGTGCCTCCAGAAGTATATTTATTGTAGACCCCCTGATTAATCGTGGCGGTGTCTCCAGAAGTATATTTATTGTAGACCCCCTGATTAATCGTGGCGGTGCCTCCAGAAGTATATTTATTGTAGACCCCCTGATTAATCGTGGCGGTGTCTCCAGAAGTATATTTATTGTAGACCCACTGATTAATCGTGGCGGTGCCTCCAGAAGTATATTTATTGTAGACCCCCTGATTAATCGTGGCGGTGCCTCCAGAAGTATATTTATTGTAGACCCCCTGATTAATCGTGGCGGTGTCTCCATAAGTATATTTATTGTAGACACCCCTGATTAATCGTGGCGGTGTCTCCAGAAGTATATTTATTGTAGACCCCCTGATTAATCGTGGCGGTGCCTCCATAAGTATATTTATTGTAGACCCCCTGATTAATCGTGGCGGTGCCTCCATAAGTATATTTATTGTAGACCCCCTGATTAATCGTGGCGGTGTCTCCAGAAGTATATTTATTGTAGACCCCTGATTAATCGTGGCGGTGCCTCCAGAAGTATATTTATTGTAGACCCCCTGATTAATCGTGGCGGTGTCTCCAGAAGTATATTTATTGTAGACCCCCTGATTAATCGTGGCGGTGTCTCCAGAAGTATTTTTATTGTAGACCCACTGATTAATCGTGGCGGTGCCCCCAGAAGTATATTTATTGTAGACCCCCCTGATTAATCGTGGCGGTGTCTCCATAAGTATATTTATTGTAGACCCCCTGATTAATCGTGGCGGTGTCCCCAGAAGTATATTTATTGTAGACCCCCTGATTAATCGTGGCGGTGCCTCCATAAGTATATTTATTGTAGACCCCCTGATTAATCGTGGCGGTGCCTCCAGAAGTATATTTATTGTAGACCCACTGATTAATCGTGGCGGTGTCTCCATAAGTATATTTATTGTAGACCCCCCTGATTAATCGTGGCGGTGCCTCCAGAAGTATATTTATTGTAGACCCACTGATTAATCGTGGCGGTGCCTCCAGACGTATATTTATTGTAGACCCCCTGATTAATCGTTTCGGTGCCTCCAGAAGTATATTTATTGTAGACCCCCTGATTAATCGTGGCGGTGCCTCCAGAGTATATTTATTGTAGACCCCCTGATTAATCGTGGCGGTGTCTCCATAAGTATATTTATTGTAGACCCCCCTGATTAATCGTGGCGGTGTCTCCAGAAGTATATTTATTGTAGACCCCCCTGATTAATCGTGGCGGTGCCTCCATAAGTATATTTATTGTAGACCCCCTGATTAATCGTGGCGGTGTCTCCAGAAGTATATTTATTGTAGACCCCCTGATTAATCGTGGCGGTGCCTCCAGAAGTATATTTATTGTAGACCCCCTGATTAATCGTGGCGGTGTCTCCAGAAGTATATTTATTGTAGACCCCCTGATTAATCGTGGCGGTGTCTCCAAAGTATTTTTATTGTAGACCCACTGATTAATCGTGGCGGTGCCCCCAGAAGTATATTTATTGTAGACCCCCTGATTAATCGTGGCGGTGTCTCCAGAAGTATATTTATTGTAGACCCCCCTGATTAATCGTGGCGGTGCCTCCAGAAGTATATTTATTGTAGACCCACTGATTAATCGTGGCGGTGTCTCCATAAGTATATTTATTGTAGACCCCCCTGATTAATCGTGGCGGTGCCTCCATAAGTGTATTTATTGTAGACCCCCTGATTAATCGTGGAGGTGCCTCCAGAGGTATATTTATTGTAGACCCACTGATTAATCGTTGCGGTGTCTCCAGAAGTATATTTATTGTAGACCTACTGATTAATCGTGGCGGTGCCTCCAGAGGTATATTTATTGTAGACCCACTGATTAATCGTGGCGGTGTCTCCAGAAGTATATTTATTGTAGACCCCCTGATTAATCGTGGCGGTGCCCCCAGAAGTATATTTATTGTAGACCCCCCTGATTAATCGTGGCGGTGTCTCCATAAGTATATTTATTGTAGACATCCCTGATTAATCGTGGAGGTGTCTCCAGAAGTATATTTATTGTAGACCCCCTGATTAATCGTGGCGGTGCCTCCATACGTATATTTATTGTAGACCCCCCTGATTAATCGTGGCGGTGCCTCCATAAGTATATTTATTGTAGACCCCCCGATTAATCGTGGCGGTGTCTCCAGACGTATATTTATTGTAGACCCCCTGATTAATCGTTTCGGTGCCTCCAGAAGTATATTTATTGTAGACCCCCTGATTAATCGTGGCGGTGCCTCCAGAGTATATTTATTGTAGACCCCCTGATTAATCGTGGCGGTGTCTCCATAAGTATATTTATTGTAGACCCCCCTGATTAATCGTGGCGGTGTCTCCAGAAGTATATTTATTGTAGACCCCCCTGATTAATCGTGGCGGTGCCTCCATAAGTATATTTATTGTAGACCCCCTGATTAATCGTGGCGGTGTCTCCAGAAGTATATTTATTGTAGACCCCCTGATTAATCGTGGCGGTGCCTCCAGAAGTATATTTATTGTAGACCCCCTGATTAATCGTGGCGGTGTCTCCAGAAGTATATTTATTGTAGACCCCCTGATTAATCGTGGCGGTGTCTCCAAAGTATATTTATTGTAGACCCCTGATTAATCGTGGCGGTGCCTCCAGAAGTATATTTATTGTAGACCCCCTGATTAATCGTGGCGGTGTCTCCAGAAGTATATTTATTGTAGACCCCCTGATTAATCGTGGCGGTGCCTCCAGAAGTATATTTATTGTAGACCCCCTGATTAATCGTGGCGGTGCCTCCAGAAGTATATTTATTGTAGACCCCCTGATTAATCGTGGCGGTGTCTCCATAAGTATATTTATTGTAGACCCCCTGATTAATCGTGGCGGTGTCTCCAGAAGTATATTTATTGTAGACCCCCTGATTAATCGTGGCGGTGCCTCCATAAGTATATTTATTGTAGACCCCCTGATTAATCGTGGCGGTGCCTCCAGAAGTATATTTATTGTAGACCCCCTGATTAATCGTGGCGGTGTCTCCATAAGTATATTTATTGTAGACCCCCTGATTAATCGTGGCGGTGCCTCCAGAAGTATATTTATTGTAGACCCACTGATTAATGGTGGCGGTGCCTCCAGACGTATATTTATTGTAGACCCCCTGATTAATCGTTTCGGTGCCTCCAGAAGTATATTTATTGTAGACCCCCTGATTAATCGTGGCGGTGCCTCCAGAGTATATTTATTGTAGACCCCCTGATTAATCGTGGCGGTGTCTCCATAAGTATATTTATTGTAGACCCCCCTGATTAATCGTGGCGGTGTCTCCAGAAGTATATTTATTGTAGACCCCCCTGATTAATCGTGGCGGTGCCTCCATAAGTATATTTATTGTAGACCCCCTGATTAATCGTGGCGGTGCCTCCAGAAGTATATTTATTGTAGACCCCCTGATTAATCGTGGCGGTGCCTCCAGAAGTATATTTATTGTAGACCCCCTGATTAATCGTGGCGGTGTCTCCATAAGTATATTTATTGTAGACCCCCTGATTAATCGTGGCGGTGTCTCCATAAGTATATTTATTGTAGACCCCGATTAATCGTGGCGGTGCCTCCAGAAGTATATTTATTGTAGACCCCCTGATTAATCGTGGCGGTGCCTCCATAAGTATATTTATTGTAGACCCCCTGATTAATCGTGGCGGTGCCTCCAGAAGTATATTTATTGTAGACCCCACTGATTAATCGTGGCGGTGCCTCCATAAGTATATTTATTGTAGACCCCCTGATTAATCGTGGCGGTGCCTCCATAAGTATATTTATTGTAGACCCCCTGATTAATCGTGGCGGTGCCTCCAGAAGTATATTTATTGTAGACCCCCTGATTAATCGTGGCGGTGCCTCCATAAGTATATTTATTGTAGACCCCCTGATTAATCGTGGCGGTGTCTCCAGAAGTATATTTATTGTAGACCCCCCTGATTAATCGTGGCGGTGTCTCCAGAAGTATATTTATTGTAGACCCCCCTGATTAATCGTGGCGGTGTCTCCAGAAGTATATTTATTGTTTGGATGATAGTGCAATATATAGAAGACGCTCCAATTCCCGAAGCACCCCTGGTTAATGTGTGTTACGCTTATGTATTATCGCTACCGGTTGACCATGTATGAGCGACACCTCATGAAGAGCTTAGTCATTTTAGATGTTGGAGATGTTCAGACAGAGACCCATTCCAGGGTATCCTATGGTTCTTTTACTGGATTCGCAGTCCAACGTGTGAATCACTTGACCACTGACCTGTTAATCAACAAAAGTATGCTTATACAGTGTAGATGATATATGTATGATAGTTCATATATAATAAATATGCTATTGGGCTATTTCAAACAAATCATATTGATCAATACAAACGACTTACGAGATGTCCTAGTAACGACACCTGTGTGAAAGCTCTCCTGTGTGTTTATTAGATATGCCTTGTTATATACCTGGACACATTTCGTGTCTGTTCTCTGACTGGCATACCTGGTTCGCAAAAGTAGGTCGTGTGATCCTTTAAAAGGAGCATCTACTAAAATTACGTCTAATAATTTGCAAATCTCGTGATGTATATCGTGGTGAACGTCATTGCCTGCGGATTACCGGTGACAATATTGTTCAGTTCAATGTAATTTTGCTTACACAGTTAGTCTTTTACCGAACACAATCGTTTATATAATTACCGGACATTATTTGGAACAACGTTTCCACAAGACCTTGCCTCAAATTGTTGATTGGATAATTAATTCCTAATCAATGCATAACATGATTCGCTAGGGATGTGTACGGCACACATAGATCAATGCTATACTGGTATTGTTAGAGTGTGGATGACTCAGACGATGGAGCGCCAGATATATCATTGATCTGAAACTCCCAACAGACAATATCCACACTATTTATTTCTCACTAAACGGCAATAATCATTAATCTGTGAGAATATGATATAATATGAAATGTTTATCAGTGAGAATGCAGTCTAGTATTGAATTGGCTGTCGTGTTTATTGATACCGGTGATAGCCTGATTGTATGTCGTGTGGTCTGTCGTATATCCTGGACACGAGACAGGTGCAGAGCGTGAAATGGCTATGTACAATTATGTTGCATACATTGCAATTATGAGGCAATAATGAACGATTCAGATACAGTTAAACCTGTGCTAAGCAGTCAGTCAATGGAATTACAGAATGTGGCTGTTTAGTACAGGTTGGTTTCATTTGATATTGTATTGCTCTATACACATGTATGTAACAATCACAATCATATTACAAATAGATAATTAGCAAATGGGTTGGGGCACGAGTTCTGACAACAAGTGTGTGTCTGCGTGCGTGCGTGCGTTTATATATCGTCGCTACCTGTTGCCCATATGAAAAGGCTATGAAATGTACAGGCTATGAAGTGAAAAGCTAATGAACACGCTATGAAATGAACAAGCTATGAAATGAACAAGCTGAACAAGCTATGAAATGAACAAGCTATGAAATGAACAGGCTATGAAATAAACAGGCTATTGAAATGAACAAGCTATGAAATGAACAAGCTATGAAATGAACAAGCTATGAAACGAACAGGCTATGAAATGAACAAGCTATAAAATGAACAGGCTATGAAATGAACAAGCTGTGAAATGAACAGACTATGAAACAAACAGGCTATGAAATGAACAAGATATGAAATGAACAAGCTATGAAATGAACAGGCTATGACATGAACAGGCTATGAAATGACCAGGCTATGAAATGAACAGGCTATTAAATGAACAAGCTATGAAATGAACAAGCTATTTAATGAACAAGCTATGAATTGAATAGGCTATGAAATGAACAGGCTATGAAGTGAACAAGCTAATGAACAAGCTATGAAATAAACAAGCTATGAAATGAACAAGCTATGAAATGAACATGCTATGAAATAAACAGGCTATGAAATGAACAAGCTATGAAATGAACAAGCTATGAAACGAACAGGCTATGAAATGAACAAGCTATGAAATGAACAGGCTATGAAATAAACAGGCTATGAAATGAACAAGCTATGAAATGAACAGGCTATGAAATGAACAGGCTATGAAATGAACAGGCTATGAAATGAACATGCTATGAACTGAACAGGCTATGAAATTAATAGGCTATAAAATGAACAGGCTATGAAGTGAACAAGCTAATGAACAAGCTATGATATGAACAAGCTATGAAATGAACAAGCTATGAAATAAACAGGCTATGAAATAAACAGGCTATGAAATGAACAAGCTATGAAATGAACAAGCTATGAAATGAACAAGCTATGAAATAAACAGGCTATGAAATGAACAAGCTATGAAACGAACAGGCTATAAAATGAACAAGCTATAAAATGAACAGGCTATGAAATGAACAAGCTATGAACTGAACAGGCTATGAAATGAACAGGCTATGAAATGAACAGGCTATGAAATGAACAGGCTATGAAATGAACAAGCTATCAATTTGAGGTTGATAGCAAATAATTATATTGATTTCATACTATGAAACATGGAAGAGCCTCCCTGGCCGAGTGGTTACTGTCGATGACTTCAAATCACTTGCACGTCACCGCTGTGTGCTCGAATCACTTGCACGTCACCGCTGTGTGCTCGAATCACTTGCACGTCACCGCTGTGTGCTCGAATCACTTGCACGTCACCGCTGTGTGCTCGAATCCTACTAGGAGTGATGACATTTATTTCATGTGAAGAAGTTATTCAGCTGGCTAGCGGAAGATCGGCGGTTATATCCGGGTCCGTGTCTGAAATAATGTTAGGAAGGGCACCCGGGGTCTTCCTCCACCAGTAGTAGCTGTATAATCGCTGTATGTCCCCTAGATCCCCCGCCCATCCCCAAAGTTTGTAATTTTGTTCCACGGATTAGTTGCATGGGTAATTCTAAGATTATAAAAATCTTTCGTGAATTTCTGCCAACAAGCTCCTTTATCTGTGTATTCGGAAATACAAAGTTCTAGTAACATATCGTTAACAGTTTTTACGTTACGTACGACTGTGGTGGCACTGTAATTATTTAAAGATGGTTGTATATCATTATACCAGAAGAAACTATCGGAAAATCGCATACTAACAGCTTGATTATTAAGAGATGACATTCTTATATGAATTATACTCCGAGAGTTACAATTTATGGCGGGAAAATCGATTTAATATCTCAACTAGCTCATGCCGATGTTCGAAGTTATCCTGTTCAGTACTATCACAGACATTATAGAGGATTGTCTAAACAATACAAAACGTGTTTAGCAATATTACATTTGCTGCGTGTGCACAATTCTTTCTTCTCCGACTCGTCTATTACTTGACCTCATTCGTCAGTAAGTCTGTATGGAGTTGCTATGATTGCTGCAACTTATCGGCACTCTGTCTCGGCTTGCTTGTAGACTTCCAATGCCGTTCTGATTGTCTATGAACAAGATCAACACTCCAAAATAGAACACACGTGGACGGATAATGAGTATTGGTTGAATTGTCGCTGTTTTATTTTAGTACATTTATATTGGGCAGACAAAAATGCTTATTTTCCGATTAAAATTCAAGCACATTTTGGGTATGTTATATAAAATAGTTAGTTAATGTATTCTGATAATCGAATGCGCTAGTTATGATTATTAAAATGAATATATGCCAGGCGCTACGGGAGTAACGCTTAATCTGTTAAGCTATATAAACCGATATATAACTATATGTCCTTTTAAAGCATGCTAAACTGATTTGTTCATCGTTCAGATGGGACTTTAAACCGAGTTCTCGTGTCGGTGCGCTACAGCATGCACGTAAGCTAACCATATGAGACTCTGGGATGGGTTTCTGTCTGTATCATTGCATTATCCTCGAATATCGAACATGATTTAATCTCTTCAGGGGGCGTCGCCCATATAGGAAACCGGTAGCGACGATAAATAAACGTAAAACACACATGCCTTTAAAGAAATGTCCTAAACGTATCTAATTTCAATCACAACAACATTGACCTTGTATTACAATTTACGTATATTACATAATTAAGGTATGTGTCAGTTACTTCCTCCTGAATATTTTTTTAAACGGGACACTAGTCACACTACATCGCTGAGAAAAATCAAATGTCCACAGAATGTAGTTTCCAATTCTATGTAAATATTTACCACATAATCTGAGTATTTCAACTAATAAACAAGCGTCGTGTGCGATGTTTGTTGACATAACAAAACAATGTAAATATGGTTAACGTCCATGCGTAATATGAAATGAAATGCATGTTGCACATTTACCCATATAGTTTTCATTTGTGCCGATGCATATTTATTGTTTAGACTAATCTGATTTAAATTATAACAAACGATAATTCAGGAGCGTGGCTGGCCGTTATATCAAATCCTACTGTCACTTGTGCGAGTTTGTATACCACAAAAACACTTTGTATTGATATCAGTTTGTAGTAGCAATGCTATTTATACTTATAATATGTATTTGTTGGGTTGTTTTTTTTAAACTTTATTTATTTTACAACGATTGCGAAGCACGTTTTAACAACTTATATTAATCACTCTCGTTGGCGCAGATGAAAGCGTAAATGTGGTCATTCGTGTGGGAGGAAACCGGAGTACCCGGAAAAACCCCACCTGAGGACCGAACCAGGGTTGTATTGGTAAGAAGCGAACGCGCTAACCACACAGCTAACCGGACAGCCATGTTGCTTAATAATAAAATGTGCGAACGGTCCGGAGTTCGAGCCCCGCTGGAGCCGTTACGATTATGCCCTTAGGCAAGGCATTTAAATACCATGTTGCCTCTTCTCTTTAGTTTAAACAATATTTTATTCAAGAATGGTACATAGCACAGTTGCTATAGCGCAGTGGTAGCATGTTCGCTTCTCTCACCCTCAGAGTTATTTGTATAAGCTGTAGAAACTTGTTTCGCAATCGAGCTAAAGTATATTTATATAAACTATGTCGTTTTAAGGAGGATATGCCTTTTTAATTTGTTCCTATGTTTTCATCGTGGTTTCTACCACATACTACCAATTTTCATCGGTTTTAACATTTTATAATTGTTAAATTATAATTATAGACATATGTCCTACAGTATATCAAGTGGGTAGCTTACTGTCAAATACTGGTATCAATAAATAAACATTTTGATGAAATCACATTTTGCATACCGCATAATTTGGTTAGGTAACAACAGTAAAAACAAAGGATTCCAAATAAAAGGACCAATATACATTTCGGAATAAATCGGGTTTTATCTGTCAATGGGATATCAGTTAAGGCAAGCGATGTCGCTAATTGTGAAAGTCAATCCACATAATTTGCTTCTAAAAATAAATGTCAAATAGTAGATGTACACACAACAACACAAGTATGCATGCATATATAACGGTAGGCTGTCCGATTATGCATGCATATATAACGGTAGGCTGTCCGATTATGCATGCATTATATAACGGTAGGCTGTCCGAATATGCATGCATATATAACGGTAGGTTGTCCGATTATGCATGCATATATAACGGTAGGCTGTCTGATTATGCATGCATATATAACGGTAGGCTGTCCGATTATGCATGCATATATAACGGTAGGCTGTCCGATTATGCATGCATATATAACGGTAGGCTGTCCGATTAGCGCAGTGGTTAGCGCGCTCGCTTCTCACCAATGCAACCCGGGTTCGATCCTCGGACAGG